>PVIJ01000078.1:0-56301 GCA_004024925.1 Scalopus aquaticus | reverse complement strand
GTTTCTAAATGTTGACACCAGAGAATCAGATGTGGCTGAGAAACCTCTTTCCTGAAGCATCATGTTCACCAAAACCAACATTTTATAACTCATAGCAAGAAAGATCCATTAGGGTTACTGTGGATACGATGCAGGAAATGACTCAGAAGATTATCCAGAAATATGTTTCCTTTAATGATAAATCATACACAACGTGTCAATCTATGACTGTTACAAAAGGAATTGGATATCAGGGATTTGAGTATGTGTGAAAATCTCTGAATGCTTATTGTGAAACTTGGTTTTATTCTGATTCAGGGAATCTGCAGACCATAAGACACATTGCTTTAAATGAAGGTTTAGTAAGAACTTTATCATTTCTTGATATATAAATAATATTGTTCACACTCTTTGGGAGCCATTCTTTCAGTTACAAAATGTTGTTTCCTTGAAGAATAGAAAATATGCTTATCATTATTTAGAACTCTTTTTTCATGTATTCATGATGATTCCAAGGTTTATACTCCTAACCCAGAACGTATCTTTGAATTTCAAGTGTGTATACCCAACTGCTTACTAGACCCCTCTACTTGAATGCCTAATAGACTTCTGACAGTGCACATAGCCATACTCAGATCCTTCCTCTGGGCCCACTCCATTTAGTTTTCCTATTTCAAGAATAGCAGCACTCTTCCAGATTCCCAGGTAAAAAAAAACTTGGAGTCATCAGGAATTATTTTCTTTTTGAACTAGTCCATATTCAACTGGGTAATAAATCTCTTTACTTATACGTTCGATATATATCTAGAATTGGATCATTGCTTCCCCACTTCTTGATGCATCCTGATCCAAGCTTTTAACCATCTCTTATCCAAATGGTCTCCTTGCTTCCATTCTTCTTCCTTTATAATCTGTTCTCAATAGCAGCCAGTATTCTTCTACTATTAAAACCATATCCTTTCCTTATTTTTGCTTTAAGTCCTGGGATGGTTCCCCATGTCATTCAGAATAACAACTGAGATTGACTTACAAGGTTTGAGAGAGCCCGGTCCTTTTCTGATATCTCTCTCCCACCTGCTTATACTCCTGGAGGTTCAGTGTCTTCCATACTATTCCTTGAAATCATGAGATATTTGCATGTTTACTCATTGTATTCATTTCCTGGAAGCTCTTCTTTGGAATATCTGAACGGCTCCCTTTTTTTACCACTTCTCAGTCTTTGTACAAAAGCTATCTTCTCCAAGAGTCAACTCTTGCTCCTTTATAACTCTTCTCTACCATGACTCTCTCAATCCCTTTCATCCTAATCTGATTTTCCTTAGCCCTCCTCTCCTGTTAATGTATTGAATTAGTTACTTTTTCACTGATTGATTGATTTTATATATTTTTTTCTCACTAGAATGTAAGTGCTACAATTTAAGGGAAACAATTTTTATCTATTTTGTTCACTGTGGTGTCCTCAGTTCTTAGAAAGGTGCTTGGCACATATTAGATGCTCAATAAATATTTGCCCAATAAGCTCAATGAATGAATTTATGGAGTAGTTATTACAATTTTTGGACTTTTCTAAGCTCTAGGAATATAGCTATGACAGAACAGTTTTGCCTTTTTAGAGTCAGTGGGAACTGACTGCAAAGTAGCAGAACTGCAAGGTACACAGCATTTTGTGGAGAGGACAGCACAATGGGGATGTTAAAGCAGCCACAGTATTCAGAGATGGAGAAACCCTAACAGTGACCCTAAGTAAAGTACAGAGTGGATTGCAAAAGATGTGTGTGTGTGGGGTGGGTGGGGGGAAAGTGTGCAGGAAAGCTAAAGCTTCCTGTGTTTATTATAGCACTGTTTACAATAGCTAAGCTATGGAAACAACCTAAGTGCCCATGGACAGATGAGTGGATTAGAAAAATGTAATTTTTCTCTTCTCTTTCTTCTCTCCTCTTTCTTCTCTCTCTCCCTTTCTCTCTCTCTCTCTTTCCATTCCTCCCTCTCTCTCTTCCTCCCCCTCTCTTTCTTCAACGAAACATTACTCAGATATAAAAAAATGAACTCTTGCCATTTATGACAACATGGATGGAACTGGAGGGGGTAATGCTAAGCAAAATAAGTTAGAAGGAAAAATAAAAATACCAGAGAATTTCTCTGAGAATGTTACAGCAATTTTTTCAGAGAAACCAGAAGGCACTCAGAGAGGTGGAGAGAGATTTATTTGTCATACAGTGGCTCAGTGGGATAGCTCCCAAAAGACTGAGCTCTGAATAGCAGGAATGGTAAGGCTTTATACAATTTGTATGTGGAAACTTTCTATGCTTGAGTGACAGCTGGAAGTGTAGGATATGAGGTAGTTTTGCCAGTTTGAGTTTATCAGGAACTTTTCAGAACTTTAGAAGGCGGTCATAATAACCGAGACCATTACGGTAGGCAAGTTGTTCGGTAGCCATTAGTAACTTCCCGCTTCAATATGTGGTATACAGAGAAACAAAACAGAGGGTCAGACAAATCCAAACCAATACACTACAAATATACAGTACAATACAATACAAATGTCACTGTAGAATTGAGGCTACCAGGGGTGAGGGGGAGAAAAGAGGACAAAGAGGGGAGAGGGCACAATGTACAATGGTGAAGGACTCTGGGTGCCTTGCTGGTGGTTGTGGTGTGGTGATATTCACCTGAGGTGGTGTGATCACATATAATGTAAACCGACATTACCTCAAAAAAATTGAAAACACTATATATATGTGTGTATGTATGTGTGTATGTGTATATATATGTGTGTGTATGTGTATATATGTATGTGTGTATATATATGTGTGTATATATATGTATGTGTGTATGTATATGTGTGTGTGTGTGTGTGTGTGTGTGTGTGTGTGTGTATATATATATATATATATATGAAATATCTTTGTTCTTTTTTTTTTTTTTTTTTTTTTTTTTTTTTTTTTTTTTTTTTACAATGTTTGCTTTCTTTTCTCAGGTGTAGTCCCCCTAGAATTTCCACTACCAATTCACTTGAGCACCATCACCATAGTCCCTTGTGCTCCTCCCACCCTCGTTTTGAGACCTCTCCCTCCCCCTCCCCAGCAGAATGTCTCTGAATTATAGTTGTCTGTTTAATTTTGTTTTGTTGTGTTTTTAAATTTTTTTCCTTAATCCCTTGTTTGGCTCCCCTATATTCCTCCTATAAGTGAAACTATCCGATATTTTTCTTTCTCGTTCTGACTTATTTCACTGAGCATAATCCCTTCTAGCTCCAGTCATGTGTCTGTGAGAAAACATTTAAAAAAAGCTTCTAGAAAATAGAGCATCACAGGAATTACAGAAAAGTGAGTACTTAGGTGAAAGATTATGTATAGGAAAGAGAAAGAACGCTTATGTTCATACAGCATATTACAGAAACTCCAAATAACTAACTTAACCACACATTTTTTTCTTCCATATAAAGGAAATGCACTGGTGGAGCCAAGCAGTGGATGGAAGCTTCGTGACCCATTAGAGGCCAAGTGTCCTATCGCTCCCTTCCACTGTTTTCAGCAGATGTCTTCAATTCTTAAAATCACTTCCTGAAAGAAGGCAAAGGGAAAGGTGAAAGAAGTACATCTCCTGATTGAGGTAACTTCCAGAAAATGACAAACTATTTCTCATGGGTAGGAACTTAGTTGCCTAACCATATCTAGCTGCAAAGGAGTGTAAGGAAGCTGTTTTTCTAATTTGGGGCATTTGCCACCACAAATATCTCTGCATATGAAAGTGGATAAATTACAGTTTATTATAAAAGGACTCAAGATTAAAACAGAGTGTAAGAGAATCTGATTTAATTATACTTGGGAGGAAGGATTGGTAGTTAACATTGTATTGTCGGCATAATTTTATATCATTAATTCTTTATATTTGTACATTGAAGGGTGACTAACAAGGAAGGAGATATGAAAGTTTAAATCAATGTCCCCAAAATTTATAGTTAGAGTTTCAAATTGAAAATGTGCTTTGGTAGTTATTTAATGAATGCTTCCAACATGGTGTAAAGGCAGGAAAGACATCAGGAGCATGGGTTCGCTGTGGAGATGAGCAGATGAGTCTAAAGGGAAGGAGGAGTTCTAGAGCTCTTGGTGGCTTTTTATGCTTTTTAATGGTTTCTGTGGAGAGGCAACCAGGTACAGGGCAGGCAATGGGGGGAGGTAGGGGGATGCGGGGGAGGGTCAGAGGTTGGCAGGTCTCCCAGTCCCCAGTGAATCTTCACTCTCTCAGCTCTCTGGCGGTGTCTCATGGTCTCTGCTACACCCCAAACAGTCCTCTGCTCCATGCTCTGTTCTCTGCTGCTTCTGCTCTGACTCTGCAATAAGCCCAGTCTCTGGCCCAAGTGTGCTTACTCACACATGCCCACATCCCACTCCAGGTGCCTGCCATCAGGCATGCGTGTAGGCCTGCAGAGGTCCATCATTGGGGGGAGGGCGGAAAAACCTGACAGTACCTACTTACCCTACACATGGAATGTTGATTGTTTTTATGCCCTATGCCCTTTGAATAAAAATATAGGAGACTAGGATAATTGGCATATCTTTCAGATTACAGTTAGAGAATCTTTGTGAAGAAGATTAGACATCATTTGTTTCCATTTTTAAAAATATTTTAAACAAAAAGGGAGTAAGAGTTCAAGGTAAGGAAAGGAATAAATGCACAGTGAAAAATCAGTCATTTTTTTTTACCTGAGAACATTAGATTTCTAAACTCTAAACTTCCAGTGACTCTCCCCAGAAATAATCACTCTTACCAGTTTCTTTTTGTTTTTTAATGAAAGTTGTATTTTATTTGTTTATTTAGTTATTTACTTATATTTTTAAATTTTGGTACTTTTTTCTTTTATCATTGTTAATTTTTGGATAATGCATGATCTCTCTTCTCAGGTGTGGTCTTAACAGTTTCTTATGTAAGAAGGGTCAGATGAGCCTGGTGAAAAATATGAAAACAAATCTTTGCTTCTTATTGTTAACAGTTATAGCTTTGATTTGTAGGTGTTAAAAGGAATTACACTACCTGCAAGACCACCATCCTGGGTTAAACCAGGCAGAGGTCCTAAAATCCTTCCTGTCTTTTTATATTTATTAATGTTTTTTTTTTGTTATGATAAAACATAGGTAAAAATTGCCATAACAATTAATTTTAAGCATACAGTTTAGTGGCATTAAATACATTTATATTGTTCTCTAGCCATCACCCCTATCTATTTCCAGAACTTTTCCCTCATTCCAGACAGAAAACTATCTCATTTGCTCTCCTTTCAGCCTGTGCTAACTGCCACTCTACATTCTGTTTCTATGAATTTGCATATTCTAGATACCTCATATCAGTGGAATCATACACTATCTGTCCTTTTGTGTCTGACTTACTTCACTTAGCTTGATGTTTTCAAGGTTCATCAATGATGTAGCACATGTCAGAATTTCCTTCCTCTTTAAGGTTGAATAATATTTATTGGTATTGATATACTACATTTTGTTTATACATTCATCTGTTCATGAACTTTGGATTGTTTCTATCGTTGAGTATTGTGAATAATGTCTCTATGAACATTAGTATTCAAGAATCTGTTTTGAGTTCCTGGTTTTATTCTTTTATATCCTTTGTGTCTTTTTATTACATATTGTGATACACAGATGCTTGACTAGATGCTAACCCTTTGAATGGAGGTGCATGATTTTTTTTCATGTACAAAATCACTCATTTGGTGATTTGACAATTCTGTGTTGTGTACCTGCTGAGTACTGACTTTGAGAACATAGAGTGCAATGACAAGTATGCCCTCTATTTTACTGCAGCATAAGTCTAATGAGGGACACTGTATCTAGAATAAAATCTGTAAATTTTAATTGTTAAATAAATATTTGATGATTTAGTTGACATAATGACTTTGTGTGTCCTCGTGGTTCCTGAGAATGTCATATCCCATGACTCCATAGCAATAATATTCTGCACAAATCTAAGCTCTATACTATTAGGAACCATACTTTCCTGTTCACTATAGTATTTCTGGCAAGTAGGGTGCTATGTAGTGCACTGTATGGGCTTGGTAGTTTTAAATGAATGATGACATAATTTGTTCTAATGAACTCTGACAAGTTCTAATGATCTCTCTCCATATATCATGGATGGAAAAACTGAGGCATTTAAGAAAAGTCAGGAAAGTAGTGACCAATTCAGAAATAGAACTTGGGTCTCCTGACCTGCACTCTGATGCTTAGTCCCTCTGTCACACTAGTATATAAAATTAGAACTGATATTCCACCTTTCTGCGAAAGATGTGAACTTTAATTAAGTGTAATCACACATAGTATGGAGACGTTTTAAGGCCTTTAAATTTCCTAAAAATGATAATGAAGCAAATTCTAAAATGAGATTGTTAAATGTTATTCTTAAATAAAAAAGATAGTAGCATATGATGATGAATTGCTATTTCTTCTGTGAGGGATGAGGTGTTACTGTGCTGCCTACTTGAGAAGGCCTCACCAAACTGTTTCCAACTTTACATATAATTTCTCTGTTCACTCAGCTAACCCCAGTCTTGGGGTTTGGAGGTGTCAATTAATTATTTAGGCCTTTTTGAGCAACCTGGTTTGGAAACATTTAATCCTATGTTAGATGTGTTAAAATTCAAATCACTTCATTACATAGGAATTCTAAATTTTTCATGAGGGTGAAAGTTGAGACCTTTAATTATTGAAAAGCCTTCTTGGATTATTTGTGGATCTTACATACAAGCTAGTCTACAAAATTCAGCAATCGTAGTTTCAAAATATCCTCTAGTGTTGAATTGTATAAATTCATTTTATAATAAAATATAAGAAAAGCACAATTTGTGAACCAAGGAGAGCATAGACTGAATTCACTTTGGTAGATCAAATCCTAAAACTATCATTGGTCCACTGATATAGCACAAGGAATAGATGGCTTAGATTCATTAGGCAAACCATGGCATGTGTGTGTGTGTGTGTGTGCACGCGCACATGTGCGTGTGTTTGTACGGCATGCGCATATAAAGAGTTTAATGTTTAAAGAAGAATAAATTCAGAAACTCTCCAGAAGAACTTGAACAGAACCGAGGACTCCCAGTGCTGGCCCCTAAGTGAAACAGGATTTGGATACTGCTAGAAAAAGAAAAAGCCTAAAGGGTCAGGGTTGTTGCCCCCCTCTTTTTTAAATTGAGATGTAATTGTCATATTGATATATAACATTGTATAAGTTTAAAGCTGATTTGATACACTTATATATTTCAATATATTTATTACCTAACATCTTTATCATGGCACAATTACCATTTACTTTTGTGGTGAGAACAATTAAGATCTAGTCTCTTATAGCTTTGAAGGTTATAATACAGTGTATTTGACTATGGTCACTATGCTATGTTATGCATTTAAACCTCCAGGATTTATTTATCAACTAATTGCAAGTTCATACTCTGAAACATCTCCTCTTTTCCCCTACCCCTAGCCCCTGTAAGCCTGGTTTACATTTTTGCAAGTTCGTTTCTTGATTCCACATGTAAGTGATCTATGGCCTTTTTTTTTCCAGATGAATTCATGCCATTTGTGGCAATATGAATAGAGCTGGAAGGGATAATGCTGACTGAAAGAAGTCAGAAAGAGAAAGAGAAAGATGGTGTCACTGATATGTGGAATACAGAGTAATTAAACTAAGGATCAGGCAAAGACAAACTTAGAAAGTAACCCTGAAAGCTGAAATCCTGGCGATCTAGTGCATAGCATAGTGATCATAGTCAATAATGCTGTATTATAACTTCAAAGCTATAAGAGACTAGATCTTAATCGTTCTCACCACAAAAATAAATGGTAATTGCGCCATGCATGATAAAGATATTAGGTAATAAATATATTGAAATATATAAGTGTATCAAATCAGCTTTAAATTTATATGATGTTATATATCAATATGACAATTACATCTCAATTTTGAAAAAGAGGGGGACAGAACTGCAGCATTCAGAAAAGGGAGAATTGGGGGCGGGATGAGAACAGAAGGGAGGAAGCACAGTAGACTAAGTTGGTGGACTGTGGGTGATTTGGTGGTGGTTGCACTATAGTGGCAATACCTGATGGGGTAATCTAAATATTACCTCAATTAAAAACAAATAATTATTTATAATACGTTTAAAAAAGATATATAGTCTTTTTCTGTCTGAGTTATCTGACTTAACCTAATGAGATAACTAAAGATCAATTGTGTTGTCACAAATAGCATATTTCTTTCTCATGGTCGAATATTCTCTTGTGTGTGTATATATGTGTGTGTATTTGTGTGTATATATGTATCTCACATCTTCTTGATCCACTCTTCTATTGATTAACATTGAGGTTGTGTCCATATGTTGGCTATTGTGAGTAATGTTCCAGTGGATATGGAAGAGGCTTCTTGATAGCGATCTTGTCAGTGGTTTATTGGGATGTGATACCAAAAGTATGAGAATAAATGAAAAAAAAAACCACATGGACTATATCAAACTAAAAAGCATAAGGCAGTCTGTGGTATGGGAGAAAATATTTGTAAACCATCTATCTGATAAAGAGTTGCCATTCTTTTTTTTTTTTAAAAGATTTATTTTTTATTTATATATACAAGCTGGGGTACAGGCCAGAGGCATGGGGCGGCGAGAGGGTTCACCAGAGACGGAGCGGGTAGCAGGACAGGCAGATCAGAAATACACTGCTGAGGGGAGCAGCGGGCAAGGCAGGAGAGGTCTGCCGCGCCATGTGGGATTCTCCCTGGCCGGGCGTGGAACTCGCGTCGCCGCTGCCGACAGCTCCACAGCGCAGCGCTTAACCGCTGCGCCACCGGGGAGGCCAAGAGTTGCCATTCTTGTTGATTCTCAGACTTTCTAGATAATGAAATATATTTTTGCCATTATGGCAACAGGAAATGCTTAGAGTCTTCAGTCTTTGTATGATTTGTCAAAAGAGTACAGTATTTCATCAATGTTGTTCTTGTTTGTCTATTTTACATCAAACATGTTTCTAGAGTCAGGAGTAGAAAGATAAAATGGCTAAGTGGGGGCCCATGATAAGTGATGCTCTTCAAGACCAGCCTTATGTGTATGCTGTGACAGGAAGGGGCAGACCAACAACTAGCAGCCGCATGGTGAATAAAAGAAATGAAAGTAAAATTTCATGAAAAGTTATCTTAGTATCTGACTCAATTTTGATGTGTTGGTTTCCTTGGTGCTGCCCTGTCTGTGTCTCAAAGAATGATGGGGGCTCTTTCTCAACATGCTGTCATTTCTCTCTACTCAAACAAGAGCAGGAGCTGAAGTGTGAGAGCCTCCTTGTTAATGAGCTCCTGCCAGACAATTGTCAGAGGATATTAACAGTTCCCATCATTTTAGTTGCTTACATGTGTCCTCCACAAGAGGGTTTGACAAAGAATAGAGGCTGGAGAAGGAAGAAAATATGAGGGAACAAATCTAGGATCATGTATTCTTTCTAACATTTGAGACAGTGAACAGAAAGCTAATGTCTTGGCAGTCCTGGGTGCTAACAACATAAATAATTTATTGAGGGTCCATGTGCTTTCTGCTTTGCAGTGAACACCTCATAAAATTTTCATAATACCCCTTCAGGTAGACATTATCTCGTATCTCCACTTTACAGGTAAGAAAACCAAGATCCAAGAGAATAAGTAACTCAGCTAAGAGTATGCAGTAAGAAAAGGCAGAAACCAGAATTCAAACTCAGGCATGGTCTGATTCTAAACAGCCCCTGACATTTTGTGTCTCCAGGACAAAGTAGTCCCTTTCTTCAATCCCAGGGCAGCTCTTCCGAAAGTCTGGGTGTGTAAGGTCTGAATACTGCCTCCTTAAGATTTGTCTACTGGCCGGCTAGATCTCCAGGCCGCTCTTGTGCTACCAAAGTTGCTGGCAGCAACGATGACTGACTAGGTATGAATCCTGAATATCTGAATTTTCTTCACATAGTGGGAATTACTTTACAGAATATTTAGTCTCCTGTTACAAGAGAGAAGTTTGCCGGATCGCTATTTTTACAGCCCCACATATTATTATGCAGTTGTCACTACTTGTTACTTTAATACCACAGTCAATCATATTTAATGTTACAGCAAAACACACCTGACATACTCATTAAAACAAATATCACATTTGCATAATCACTGTCAATAGAAAGATACACGCACAGAGGCAGCTAGAAAACTAATGAGGTTTGTTTAAGCAGCAGCCACCCTCCCTCTGGCACATGTGGTTTAGGAACTTTTCATGGGACTCCCCAGACTTCCCTTGTCTTCTCATCCTCATTTGTCTTAGAAGAGTCTAGACTAGTAACATTAACTTGAAAACTGTAGAGGAGGATGGAAAGAAACAATCTGATGAACACTGAAGCTTATGGTGAGAGAAAGTGACATTACTAGAAAAAAGGAACATTTCAAAGGGTGTAACATTACAGAGGAGTGAGTTGAAAGTGAACTTTCAGGCAGGTCACCATCTGATATCATGATTTTTTGCCTTTGAAGAAAGGAGTGATTTATTCAGTGCTATTGCTGAGTGCAGAATGGAGCTTGCCAAGCTGGGTCCCAGCCATAGTAGAATAGTCTGGTTGTCTGATTGAAGCCCATGAATGGGAAATACAGTGAATACTGGGATATGCAGAATATGCCATGATTTATAAAGTGCTTTCAATAAGTCATCTCATTTGATCATCCTGATCCCACTGTAAGATAGGTGTTATCACCTAACTTTTGCAGAGGAGGACCCCAAGTGTGCAAACAGCAAGCAACCTTCTTGTGCTCACTTGATTAGAAAGTGTCAAAATGGGTACTAGAACTCAGGACTTCTGATTCTAAGACTAACAGGTGGATATTCTGACAGCTGTGCTGAACATTGGGCTGTTTTGGGGAGAGGGAGAAACTCAAACAGCAGAAGACAGAGACCCTGCTATGGGACTAGATTTTGGTGATAGATCTTGAGTCTCTAGAAAGATTATGGGTGGCAAGTGAGCATCCTAAGACCCTATGTCCAGAAGATCATGGGGCCAAAGCAGGGAGAAGGGGGATAAGACAGTAGTCACTTTGACAAGCACTGTGCTGGGTACTTTTTAACAATTCAGGGAATGTGAGATTGTGATCTCCATTTAAAAGGGTTGGTTTAGCATTGGGGCAGGGCTGGATCCACTGTTGATAGTAGAGAGGTGGCCTCTGTAACAGGAACAGGGACAAAAGCAGATCATTCCAGGACCAAGAAGAGGGGACTAATCTCCATAACACACCTGTCGCATAATGAAACTAGCTGCCTTGTAGAGCAGGCTGGGTGCAGGGTGCAGTAGAGTGGAAGGTGTTGGGAGTGTAGTAGGAGATTACATGATATTGAAGGTCCCTTCCAAATAGTGTCATTATAATTAAATAAATGAAGTGCTGCTGGCTTTATCTTTATCAGTGGACTTGTTGGTTGGGCGCCTACAGGTGCCTCATCATAGCTCTCACCATTCCCTTCCCATCCCTAATCATTCCATGGATCCTCAGAGGCTCTCTCACTCTTTCCCAAAATAGTGATAGCTTCACCCAAATCAATCATGGCTTCTGATCACTTAGCATTGTACAAGCCTGTACATCCTGAATGGGGGAATATCCTCTGTGTGGTAAGTTTCACAGCTTTACTATCACGTCCGTGCCACTGAATTCCCAGTGCCAGTCCCAGAGTCTGGTATGTACTTGAATGACTGCAGAGTGATGAATGAATGGATGAATGAGTGAATAGATTAGCATTTGTCAAAGAAGACTTGGGAGGAATGAAGTTATTGGCATGATTATTTCATCCTACTCGAGGAGCTGATTAAACCCAAACCCAGTGTCTCCATTAAAACCATAATCATCTCTTACTCAGTCTATTCTGTGAATGGGGACGGAGTAAAGGTGAAATTAAACCTATAAAAACCCACCCAGGGTGGTCCTTCCATAGTTTAAAATGATACACAGAGCTATGCTTTGTGCTCCATGACCTATCAGAGCACATAAAATGTGCTCTACAAATATCTGTGTTGGTGACTAAGGGCCAAAAGTCCTTGCAGTAAGGCAATTTCATGAATTTGGTGGTTTCCTTGCTCAGACTCTGAGATTCCAAAATAATAAGACTCTAGGACTTGTTGGGATTCTGAATCGTGAAAGTTTTTCCTGTACTTGAAAGGACTATGAATTCTTTACTGAGGGGACACTGCATGTTGGGGATGTAGAAATGTACTGTAGCTTTATTTAGAAAGTAGTCTTTAACAAGACCCTGCTCAGAATCCATTTTTTTTTCCTTTTTAAAGTTGATTCAGTTTTTTTGTTGTTTTTTTTTTTTGTGACCTGCCTTTAAGATTATTTTGGGGTAAATCACATAAAGTTTTAAAAACATAAAACTCCTTCACCTTTGTCTTGCTTCTGAGCTAAACATAGTCTCACTAAGATCTCTTGTGACCTCCAGTCATTTGATTTGGTCTTGAATTCTCTTTCCAAGAAATGTTTTTCTCCTTGGCCTCTGTAACTCTATATTCTGATTTTCTTCTCAGCCATGTGGTTTCTCTCTGCAGTCACTTTTACAGCTCATACCTTTATACTCAGAGGTTAAGTTGTTGGGACTTCTGTTGGCTGTAGGCCTCTTCTTTCCTTTTTCTATACTTGCTCCATAATGTGGTTTCAACTTTTATACACCAGTGACATTCAAATTTATATCTCCAGCTCAGATCCCTTTTCTAAGTTCCAGAACCTACTGCTTTGTCTTCCCATTTGGATATTTTAAAGCACCTTCAACTCAATTTGTCTAGAATAGAAATTGTAAAAATCAAATAATTTCGCCTAACCCAGTTCTTCTCCAGTGTTTATATTCCAAGCAATGGTCTCACTGACTAGCTGATTGCATGAACCATTAATTTTGGAGTGGTTTTTGATAAGTTCTTCTCCCTGTCTGTCACCTTGGTGTCCTGTGGAGTTTACCTCTTAAATCTATCCCCTTATTTCTGTCTTCACTGCCATCACTTTAGTCTAAACACTAGTTAGTAGTTTTCTAACTAAAGCCTCAATGAGCTTTCCAAAAATTCCTCTCTGACCACATCAACCCTTTGATTAAATCCTTTAGTGGATTATATTCTGTTGTTCTTAGGGTAAATACCAGAATCTTTGAGAAGACCTACAAGGCATGGTCTGGGCTTTGCCCTTCTGGCTAGACTTCACCTTAGCTTATGATTCATTTCTCCCTCTGTGCACCAACTGCGCTGACTGGGATCCCATGCTATCCTATTTAGTTCAATCCTCCTTATAGGTGAAGCAACAGACTAAGGGTTATTAAATGTTTTGCCTAAGGTCAAAGGAAACTTTTGTTTTCCAGGCTAGTGATCCTTTTACCACACAGCCTGGACTGCTTAAGTTCATGAGAGGTTATCTTATTGAAATGTGACTGAGAGAGAGCACACCAGAAAAGGAGACAAGTAGTCCGTGACTTCTTATTCAGCCCTAGTGAAGCCATTACCTTTTCTTAATTAAATTCTTTGAAAAAAATCCAGGATATAATCAGAATCTGGTAAAGCTAATAATAGTTATCATTCTTTGGATAAAAAGTACTTAGAACATCTTCAGCCCATGAAATCATATTTGAAAAATACTCGTACGTTATCCTTGACTAACAATGGGGTGATAATGTGAAATAAAAATTAAAGGTCAGTTGTCAAATGTAGCTATTTTGCCAAAAAAAAGAAAAAAAAAAAGCCTTCCAAAGGTGTTTCCTGAAGCCTTTTTGAGCCTGGACGTGGTTGATGATCTGAGTCAGTTTGAGCATGAATCATTAGAGCCTCCTGCCCAACAATGTTTCCTTGGGTAGCAGGCTGGCTGTGTTCAAGTCCTGAATTATCTGATGTCTTTTGTTAAACTGCCTCAGAGTGTTCTCAGTCACCCTATTATTGATGGAAGGCCAGAATGACAGTGCTCATTTGTGAAAAGCTTTAGGGACTTTTATGGGAAAGTGTTATTTCATGAATTAATTCCCTTCACTGCCACAAAGACCTGAGTTAATGCTTTCACTCAGTTAGAAAGCTATGGGCAGTCTATAGGAATGATCTTGAGGTGAGAAATGATGAAGAGATCATTGTCAGAAGTGTAATGGATGTCATATTGTGAATAGCTGTGCGCTAGTCAATGAGTCCATGGTTAGGCGTTGAAGAGAAAAAGTCTCTTTATCCTCTAGGACTTTTTAGAGTTCTAGAATTTAAAAAAAAACAAGCATTAGAAATGACCCTTCCAAAATGCTTTTCAAGTTTACCAAAGATTACCATGGTAACTAAATTACTGCATGACTAAAGGAAGTATGTTTAATGACGTTTTTCAGCTCATGTACAAGTTCCCTGTTTTAAAGAGGGAATGCTACCGGTTGAGACTGTCATGCTCTTTGTTAAGAAACAGAATGAATATTCCCTAGAGGAGGTATATACTCTTAGCAGTGTGAAGAAAATGTATCAAAAGCCTCCCTGTTCATCTTCACATAAGTGCCCAGTGACATTAAAAGAATGAAATTATTCAATAGAACTCCATTTCTCCTTGTTGAACAGTTAACAAAATAACCACAGCCCTCAGACCAACTCCATTGCTCCTTTTAAGAGAGTTAGAAAGGCTGAATTTTAATTACAGGAACTGGTTTGGGATGATCCAATGGCAGCTTCTTTTCTACACACATTTTTGTTTGTTTGTTTGTTTTCACCTATGCTTTATGCTAAATTTTATATCTTACTGGGTGATTTTTTTCATGTCTTTAAAGTAGAAGTAAGAATCAATGTCAAACTTTGTCATATGTTCTCAGAAGATATTATATAATTGTCACTTTTGTATTTTACTTCAAGTTTTATAGATTACTTTTTTTCTTATTTGTGTGTTTATCTGTAGAAAACTTGCTTCTTTGAGTATGTTGCAATTATTTACATTAAAACACACTAACCAAAGCTATTTGAAATGGAAGTTTTTTGTTTTATTTTCTAAATTAGTTTTATAGCAAGTGCAGGTGTCTATCATTTCAACCTGGACTAATTTATTTATATACCCAAGTGAATTTTATTCCTTGACCCCATTTGAAACCACCACACCATTATTATACTTAGAAATACAGATTCTTATGTTTGGAAGGGAGTAAGGGTAACCTCATTTGATTCTTCATTACCTTAGTACCTTCAGTAGCCTTAGTTCCAACATTTTCACTGACAGGGTGATTACCATCCCGAGACAGTCTACTCCATTACTGAGTAGCTTTAAATGGTAAAAAAATATATTTTTTTAAACTAAAAACTGATACCATAAAATTTCCACCTGATGACCCTTACCTCATACTTAGGATAAATGAAAATACAATATGACAACAAAAATGCAATATGCCAGCAAAAATAATAGGCTTCCAACGGATTAAGTTACCCTAAAGTTACCTTTACCCTGAAGGTAAAATGTCAACAACAATGTCTAACAAAGGACAAAAGATTCTCAAAAAATGTTTTCATCATTTTTAAGTACAATGAAGGGCACAGGACTATAAACTTTTTTTGAATTCACTTCATATAAAGGTTAAAGGCTGAGGTTAAAGACTTGTGCAGAATGTGGTGAGAGTCATCTAGAAGGAAATTGGATTTTGTTTGGGTTAGATGCTGAAGGAGGTGATAGTTTTGTTGTGTTAATGCCTTCCTTTCAATTTTTCCCAAATGAGAGGCACCTTTATTTCAGCCTTGTATGAGAAGAGAAGGGCAATTGGCAGAGGGACTGTAGGGTAGGGGTTCAAGATTGAGATGACTGTGGGATTTGGAGAAACAGGATTTTGATCATAAGACTTTTGCAACCTTGAAATAACTAAGGTTATTCAGGCAGAGGCATCACAGAGTGGAAGAGCTTTGGGGAATTTTCATACATTCATAGACTTTCAGGGTAGGTATGGAGTTTCCCACTGCTGTGAAACTCACTAATTCCTGCAATAGCAGCTTTACTTTTGAACTGCTCATTGAATAGTTCAGTTCAACAGTCCCTTCTTGTTTAGTTAAAAGCCACTGATCTTTTTGTAGTTTGTACTTATTTGTCTTCATGCTTTCATGTGTGTGGCAACCTTCAAATATTTGAACACAGAAGCCCCATGTTCTTTTCAAGATGACATCTCCTAGCAAAATCCACCCAGTTCTATTCATAGTTTTATATGAAGTGAATTCAAAGAAAATTTATAGTCCTGTGCCCTTCATTGTACTTAAAAATTTTGAAAACATTTTTTGAGAATTTTTTTTAATATATATTTTTATTGTTATTTATGTCTTTTACATTTGTTTTCCCCTTGGGTAGCCCACCACCAGTTCACCTGTGATCCATCTCCATGGTCTCTTGTGTTCTTTTCTATTCCATTTTGCCTGCCCCCCTCCTCCGCCACTGAGTGTCTCTCTCCTATTTGGTTTCCTTATAGTCCTGATATAAGTGAAATCATTCGATATATTTCTTTTTCTTTCTGGCTTATTTCACTGAGTATGATCCCCTCTAATTCCATCCATGTTGCTGCAAATTGCATGTGTTTATCTTCTTTGAATGCTGAATAGTATTCCATTGTGTATATGTACCACATCTTCTTGATTCAATCATCTATTTTTGGACATCTGGGTTGCTTCCATACCTTTGCTATTGTGAAAAGTGCCACAATGAACATACGGGTGCATGTACCTTTCGGATTAGTGTTTTTGTGTCCTTTGGGTAAATTCCCAAAAGTGGTATTGCTGGGTCGTGAAGAAAAGCAAATGGCCAACAGATACATGAAAAAATGCTCAACATCACTTATAATCAAGGAAATGCAAATCAAAACCACTATGAGATACCACCTCACATCTGTGAGGATGGCACACATTAAAAATACAGGCAACAACAAATGCTGGAAAGGATGTGGAGAAAAAAGAACTCTTCTACACTGCTGGTGGGAATATGAACTGGTCCAACCACTAGGGAAAGCTGTATGGCGATTCCTCAAACCATTTTTTGAGAATCTTTTGTCCTTTGTTAGGCACTGTTGTTGGCATTTTATCTTTAGGGTAAAGTAAATATTACTAGGTATTTTATCTTTCTCACAACAATCCCATAGGTATATATTATTAATGAAACCAAGCAATCCCAGGAGTATGACCCAGTTGGTGGGTACTCACCCATGTGCTTATGGCTGGAGGTCATCACCCCAAAACAGACATATGTGTGAAACAACAACAGCAGGATTTATTTACACAGGGAGTGAGAAAAGGGGAGGAAGAGGGTATGGAGAGAGAGACAGAGACAGAGAGGAATCACAGACTGGCATTATGGCCAGATACCATCTATCCTACCCTATATAGGGTCTGCTGAACAGACCCTATACAGGTACAAGACAAAGGTACAAGACAAAGCTATATTTGGCAAACTGGCATCTTCTCCACAGACACACCTTCTTATCAGTGCTAAAAACCAAGCAGAGTAACTGGCCAAAAGCACCAGCAGCCCAGCTGGTCAAAAATATCAGCAGTTTAACTGCCCAAAACCTCAGCTCAGCCCCCTTTCTCCATCAGCTCCTGCTCAGTAGATGGGGTTTTATTTATTATTTTTTTTATTGTTATTTATATCTTTTACATTTTGTATTCACCTTGGGTAACCCATCACCAATCACCTGTGATCCATCTCCGTGATCCATCTTGTGTCCTTTTCTACTCCATTTTGTGCCCTTATCCTCCCCTCCCACCCCCTTCCCCCAAGTGTCTCTCTCCTATGTAGTTTCCCTATAGTCTTATTATGAGTGAAACCATTCGATATTTTTCTCTTTCTTTCTGGCTTATTTCGCTGAATATGATCCCCTCTAATTCAGTCGGTGGAGTTTTAAAAACTCCACCTTCTATCATTAATTGGATATGAGCACCATCCGCTGGCTAAGAGTTTGTTCCTCGCTATTCCTCTTACATTAATATCTACATTTGGCATATAGTAACTAAAGCCCAGTGGACCAGCATGCCTGAGTTGTGGAGCCGATATTCTAGTTCTCATCTTCTGAACACTCAATTCTATTTTTAATCATCACAGTAGATTGATTCTAATTTAATGAGTCTTATAGACTCATAGGAGTCTATTAAAGGGCCTTATCTAGAGCCAAATTTATGACTCTAGGTATGATCCCAACTGGAGTGGAGTACAAACCTTTTTATTTCAGAAACTGATTTTGATTATGTAGCCAAAATATCATTACTTCTTTGGCAAACACATCATTCTATTGACAATTGAACAATTTATTAGTTCTTAAAATATGTACTCTTCAGGATTAACTCTGGCATCTAGTGCCTTTAGTTTTCTTCTTCATTTCCCTTTACAGACCAGAGTTCTTCAGAACTTTGTGTGGTAGGTTCTCTGTTATGTTTTCATTTTGATGATGACTTAAAAAATAGGAATAAAGTTTCTAATCTAAATGACTGTCTTACTATTAAATACAGACACATAATTTCTTTAAGCCTGCCTTTGTGCTAATACTTTGTTACAAGCTGATGAGACTAGAATAAGGGAACACAATACACAAATGATGCATTTCATTCCAGGAAAAGGTCATATCCATCATGGTGTCCCAAGCAAATTCCTAGTAGGTGGAATATGATGGTGATATAGGTATGTGACATTCAACCTATATCACAGCTCAGAATCATATTCATGTTGGCTACTTGGTTTCAAAAGAATACCCTGTATCAATTTACATTAATTCAACTTGCATTTTATTTGATTTGTGATAAAGCAATATATTCTATAACTAATATTAATTGATCATTCAGTAATACCTTATATGGTTTATTTCATTTAATCCTGAAGCAGATTAAATCCAATAGGAATTATTATCATTTCTGCTTTACAGATGAGGAAACTAAAGCCTGGAGAAGTTTTTTTTTTTTTTTAACTGAAGTAACATTGATTTATAGTACTGAAGAGTTTAAATAGAATTCAAAAATGCACAATTATACATGGTGAATTAGTTTTCTTTTTTTTTATATCCAAAGGCAGGTTTAGTATACGAAAAGGGAAAGGAAAGAAAAGGACGCTTGACGCTTATATAGACACAAGACGGGGGGGCAGAAAGAGTTGCCCCCAAAAGGGACAGGCTTGTTATGAAAAGGAGAAAGAGGGACGCATAAGTATAGCCACAGGTGGGCAGGAGAACTGCTCCTAGTTTAAACCCAGACATTCCGATTTTAAGTGTCCAGTCTTTTAGCTGTTTTGTTTTATTTTGTAAATTTTTTCTTTTAAATTGTTATTTGTTATAGAAATCATATTAACTTATGTAAAAGTAAACTGTTTATTAAAAAAAAATACCATCCATACCCTGCTCTCAGAGCACAATTGTTCTCATTTTTTCTCTGAATCCATCTAGTCTTTGTTTATAGAGCCACTAAAAAAAAATTCAATAAACTCCTATTTAAAGGAAGAATTGGGTCACTCATATAGTTGAGTTAAATCACTGTCACATTTTTTCTCTAAGAATGTCTGCAAATACAGAATACTTGACATGTTGAAATTATAGCAGATTTCAGATAGAGCTGGAAAGGACCTCAAAGATGATCTGGTTCAACCCCTGCCCTGTAGTAGCGGCTGTAATATAAATCTTAGAAGTTATTGTTCTTTTAAATTTTGTAAATTTACTTTGTTTTTAATAGTTGTAAAATAGTTAGAAAAAGATACATACATACATACATACACACACATACATATATTCTAGCTAGTTAATTCTGGAGATGTTTGTTGTGTGAATGTGAATGAAGACATCCACACAAATGAATAAAATTACTTTTAAAATGCAATCAAAATCAAATGTGATAGAAGAATACCAGGAATGAAAAGACTTGGGTTTAAACTACTCCTGGCTATTTGGTGAAAGTGAGCAAGTTGGGATCTGGTCTGTTCTTACAAAGTTCCAAGGGAAAGAGTGTGGGTGTTTTCTTGTGAAAGCCATCTCTAGAACTGAGGAGACTGCTTTCTTTCCAGGGAGGTCTGAAGACATCATCATTATACTTCTTGGCAAGCAGACACTAGTTTCTGGTGTCATGTGCTTGAACTCTTGAGGTCTGAGGAGATCATGGACATCCCACTGGGAGAATTTATGCAATGTTCCCCTCAGTAGTGAGGGGAAAGGTGTTTCTCCTCAATAGTGAATCCCTGCCTGCTAGGGAGTGGAAGTGCCTGGGAGAAGCAGGAGAGGACAGGGAGGATCAGAAAATCAGTTGAATCATTAAGGAAAAAAACCCAGGTGGGGGTGGGATGCTTTTTACTTATTATTATGTTTACTTTTACTCCCACCACCTGGACTTCATTCATCTTCTCAGTAAAGAAATACAGTAAGAGTCAAAGCAAGGAATAGAAAGTCCAAAATGCATGAGGAGTTCCAAAGAGCAAGAAATCAATCCCCCTTATCTACTACTTAATTTTTTATTTTCACTTTTTGGTTGGTTTAACCTGATGGTTTTGGCAGAGCTACGGTCATTTCAATGTTAAGAATGATTCTTTATTCCTTTTGAGTTGAATATCTAATTCCCTTTCCTTTGCTAGAATATTCCCTAAAACCAGTGATAAAATTCTAAAAAAATTAGAACCCGTGTGTTCTGTATTTTGGGAGAAGGTCACAGCAGCCCTTTTAAAAAGGATTCATAATTGTGATACTTCATGTTCTTTCCTTGTCACTTGATATTATGTGATCTATACTGCTAGCAGAATGTGCTAATGACCTCTGAGTAATAGAATATTAACAACTCCTGATAAGCTGAACATCATATTCAGACAGTTATTTAGAGGTGATTTATAAATTATATAATTTCGTTCTTAAGATTTAAGGATTGATGTCTGTGTAGTCCCTTCATAAAATAATATTTAAGGATTGATAATTAAGATATTTGGTCTTTAACCTTCTAATGATTCATAAATGCTAATATCTACTATTTTGTAAGAGTTTTGATGGAAGTTTAGGGCCTGCTGGACTTCTTTAGTATCTATAACTTTGAATTTTTTCAAATTTTCTTTGAAAACCGATGAATATATCAAACAAAGCCCTTTAAATTTCATTCATGACTGAATTTGAAAGGATCATGCTCTTATCTGAGAAGTGGCAAATTACCAAAGATGATGATGCTATTGAATTACCAACTAGGGAGGGAGAACTCTGAAGAAAATTGGTGGGGGATGAGGAGTTGAGAAAAGGAGAATCTGCTAGAAAATAAAGACTGATTCTTTCCATCTATTTTTCACTGAAAAACTATTAATTTAGTACCCACTGTGCCCTGGACAGGATGCTGAGTACTGGGATGAATAGAATGTGAGTCCTTCTTTGGAGGAGCTTGATGATTGATCAACATGTGATTGCAGTTAGGGAGTGCAATTGGTGGGTTACATACACAACGTTACAGATATTAAAGATAAAAGTGACATTGAGATGAGAGGGCTGAATTATGGACTGGCCTTGGAAATGACAACAAAGGAAGTGATGTAAGAGATACTATGGATGAAGAACAAGAAGTACTTAACTGTCAATTTGCTGAGGGAACAGTACGGAAGACTCAATAAAGAGTTAGAGTTTCAAACCCTGATGGAGGGAAGAATGGGAATATACTTAGAAAAAAATATTTGGGAGGGGATTATGATGAGTTTGGTTTTAGAAGAGTTAAAGTACGTTGGAATAACCAGGTAGAAATACCTATCAGGTAGGTATGCAGACTTGTGAGGGAATTCCTGGATCAGAAAAGGAAACCAAAGTATATATTTAGTAGTTGAGATAAAATGTGTACTGAAATTCATTAAGTAAAAAATTCAAGATTCCATTATTTACTCATTGATTTTTTTATTCAGATAATATGGCTGAAATGAACCATATGATTATATTTGTAAAGCTTCATTTGCGAATGTGTATCTGATTTGCTTAACTTTTCTCCAAGAGTGACTAAGCTCAAATGTATGATGCCTACTCATCCTAAAAATATATAAAATATCACTTTCTTGACAAAATTGATTAATGGAGAATTTCATACAGTAAAGAGTGAAAGGTTGCTTTCATGAAGCCCCAGCCCATCCTGCTCCCCAAAGCTAATGATTGCTAACACTTGTTGGGTATCATTCTGGTCTTTTCAATGCAAATATAATAATGTATTGATTTGTTTTATATGAATGCATTCTTATCATATATACTGTCTTGCATCCTACCTTTTGCACAGAACAATATATTATGGAATCTTTTCCTTGATGAACTACATACATCTTATTTTTTAAAATTACAACATATTTTCTCCAATTATATAGATGAATTATGATTCATTTAATCATTCCTCTCTGGATGTGTGTTTTCCTTTCTTTTTTTAAAATTACAAGGTATATCTGCAAATATCTTTGCATATACATCTGTACACTTGTTCTAGTAAGTATACTAAAAGTAGAATCGCTTGGTCAAAAGGAATTTACATTTTAAATTTTGATACATTTGAGAAATTGCATCCAAACAAGTTGTGTCAATTTATGCTCCTTTGAAGGCTGCTTCTTTTTTTTTCAGTAGTCACAGTTGGTTTGTATTGATTCTCTCTGTGTACAAAGGAATTTGATGTATTATTTTATTTAATCCTTAAAAGAGTCCTATGAGGTAGGTGCTGTTGTTATCGTCATTTTGAGGTATAGGGAACTGAGGCTCAGAGAGATTGACTATGGTGCCAAAGTCACTTAGCTAGTAAACATCAGAGGCAGTTATTTGAAAACAGTTTGATAATGGAGTTCATGCCCTTAACCCTTGTCCTGCCTTGCCTCTCACGAAAAAAAGACCATGAATTTGCATAGTACGAGGGACTCTAAGTGCTGTGCTTGAGCCTCAAATTTGGCTCTTATCTTGGATGCCAAAAGAAAAGGGAAATAGTTTTATAGAACTGATGGTAAAGGCTTCTTTTGAATCAATTTGTCATTTCTTTGTAGCTTTTCAGTCACCTAGTCTTGCATCTGCTTTAGAGAAGCCATATCAAAGACCCTTCATCAAGCCACATCCCTGAAAACCCAACTTCTTGAGGGACAAGGGCTCAGATCATCACTGGCCATATTCCTTGTGACTGTCTTTATCACCTGCTGACAGTGACAGAGTTTGCATTCATTATTTTGATGTGATAGACTGTGCAAGGGGGCAGAGGAGAGGAGCATGGTTGAGACCCCAAATGCTCTTCCTGTGAATATTTAAATACCATTTAAATGGATTTCTTTTTATCCCCTAATTTCCTATTGATGACAGCACTGAAACTACTTGTCTCATTTTTCAAATCAAAGCTTCCTAAAGCACAATGGCCTGGAGACTGAACAGCTCTTGAAGCTCTATTAATCGTAAGGGGGTGGGGGTGGGGAGTCCAATAAATTGTTCAGGGAATGGAAAAGTACTTAAAACTCAAGACCACCTCTAAGCCAACCTCTTTGCACTGCTTTTTTGAAGCTGGTTTTTTTTTTTGTGTGTGTGTAATCTTTTTTCCCTTCTGAAATGATTTTTTTTAAGTACCTTCTTTCAACATATACCTATTGCTTTCTGAGAAAACTGCTGGAGTCAGGCATCTGCGCTCTGAACCTGTGACTCTGATACAGCATCATGAAGTTTGGACTTAAAGCTCACACTGGCACCATCACCTCCCTTAGCTTTGGAAAATGGAGAGATGTGGGCTTGAAATCATGCCTCAGCCATTATTGCCTGGATGACTTTGGGCAAATGATTTAACTTCTCTCCATATGAGTACCTGTAAAATCTCTATATTGGGACAATAACACCTGTCTCCCAGAGTAGTTTTCAGGATGAGTGATAATTCTCTGTTTGATGTTGGTAAATATACCAGCTCTGTTTATCGAATGCAGCAGCTGCTGAACTTCTATAGAGCAGCGATTGGAGTCCCCTAACATCTGGTCATGTTGTGTGGGTTTGGTAAGTGTTGAGGTTTAAAGGCTGCCCCCTAGGGCTCTTTTTAAAATTTGGGGTAGGTTACTGATATATTTTATGTGGGTGGGAATGGGGACTTAAAGCCTTTATGGGCCCCCTCAATGCATCCATTGCTCATAAACTTTAGCTCCATAAGACTTCTCTTTTTCTCAATTTTTTTTTACTTGTAGAAAGATAATAATAGTCTCTACTGCATATAATACAGTGAGAAATAACAAAACTTCATATCTCATTGCTTGGTTAATTTTTCTGTTTAGGTACCTTTCAAAAAAATTTTTTTTAATTTTCTTACATCATTGTTCATTTTTTTACAGTAATTGGTTTCTCCCTTCAGGTGTAGACCCCACAGTTCTCCCACCACCATATCACCTATGAACCATCACCATATTCCCTTGTGTTCTTCCCGCCCCTGTTTTGACCCCTTTCCTTTCCTGTCCCTTTCTGTATGCCTCAGATCTGTGGTCAGCTTACTAGTTTTGTATTTTTCTTGACTTTTTGTTCAGTTTCTCTATATTCTGTATATAAATTAAACCATTGGTATTTATCTTTTTCCTTCTGGCTTATTTTGGCTAGCATAATCCCTTCTAGCTCCATTCATGTTGATGCAAATAGCATGAGTTTGTCTTTTTTGATCACTGAGTAATATTTCATTGTGTATATATACCAACTTTTTTATCCATTTGTCTGTTTTGGGGCATTTGGGTTGTTTCCATATCTTGGCTATTGTAAATAGTGCTTCAATAAACATAGGAGTGCAAGTTTCCTTTTGAATTAGTGCTTTTGTGTTCTTTGGTAGATTCCTAGGACTGGATCCTAGGATCATATGGTAGAAGCATATTTAGTGTTCTGAGGAAACTCCACACAGCTTTCCATAGTGTCTGGACCAGTTTACATTTCTACCAGCAGTGTCAGAGTGTTCCTTTTTCTCCACATCCTCTTCAGCATTTGTTGTTTCCAGTTTTTTTAATGTGGGCCATTCTCACTGGTGTGAGGTAGTATCTCATTGTGGTTTTGATTTGCATTTCCCTGATAATTAGTTATGTTGAACATTTTTTCATATGTCTGTTGGCCATTTACATTTCTTCTTTGGACAAGTGTCTTTTTAGTTCTTTCCATTTTTTGACTGATTGTTTGCTTTGTTTTGTTGAGTTGTATAATCTCTTTGTAGATCTTTGATATCAGTCCCTTATCCATTGTAGAGTGTACAAATATTTTCTTCCATTCAGTAGGAAGTGTCTGTTCAGATTCTGTATCTTTTGCTGTATAGAAGCTTTTTAGTTTGATGTAGCTGTTTATCTTCTCCTTTGTTTTCCTTGCTTCTGGAGAAGAATCCTCTAAGATGTTTCTGAGGTTTATGGCATGTAGTGTTATGCCTATGTTCTCTTCTATATAGTCTGTGGTATCAGGTCTTATATGCAGGTCTTTTAGCCATTTTGATTTTATTTTTGTATATGATGTGAGATAGTAGCTAGTTTCATTCTTCATGTTGCAGTTCAGTTTTCCCAGCACCATTTGTTGAGGAGGCTTTCCTTGTTTCACTGTATTTTATTTGCTTCTTTGTCATAGAATATCGACTATATATGTGTGGGTTTGTTTTTTTTTTTCTGGGCTTTCAATTCGATTCTGTTGGTCTGTGTGTCTGTTGTTTTTTTTTTTTTAAAGATTTATTTATTTATACATACAGCTGGGGTACAGACCAGAGGCGTGGAGTGGTGAGAGGCTTCACCAGAGACAGAGTAGGGAGCAGAACAGGCAGATCAGATACACTGCTGAGGGGAGCAGTGGGCGAGGCAGGAGAGGTCTGCCGCACCATGTGGGATTCTCCCCGGCTGGGCGTCGAGCTCACATCGCAGCGCTCAACCGCTGCGCCACCAGGGAGGCCCCTGTGTGTCTGTTTTTTTCCCCAATACCATGTTGTTTTTATTATAATGGCTTTGGAGTATTGTTTAGTCTGAGAGTATAATACCTCCATTCTTCCCCTTTTAGTAAGGAGAGTTTCAGTATTGGGCTTTTTTTTTGTGTGTGATTCCATGTGAATTTCAACAATATTTGTTCTGTTTCTTTGAAGAATGCCATTGATATTTTTATTGAATTGCATTATATCTGTAAATTGCTTTTGGTAGGATGGCCATTTTGATAATGCTCATTCTTTTAATCCATGAGAAGGGGATATCTTTCCATTTCCTTGTATCTCCTTCTATTTCTTTTAACAGTGTTTTGTATTTTAGCTGAAAATGATTAATAATCACCCATAAATAATACAATTACCATTTGCTGAGAGACTACTTATTGCTGAGCCAGGTACACTGTTTGTATCATCTCATCCTACTCTATGAGGTAGATATTTTATTATGCCCAATTTTCCTTATATTGGTCTTTTACCTCCTTTGTTAGGTTTATTCCCAGGTATTTAATTTTGGGGGAGTTAAGTACCTTTCAAAATTTTGCTTGTTAGAGTTACCGCGTTCATCATCTTAAGTGTTTGTCTTCCCCAATTTCAACTTCATAAAATCAGAGGCATTTGTTTTGACCCCTGCTGTATTATCTAGCACACCACGAATGTAATAGATACTAAATAAATATTTTGTTGAATGAATGAATATTGACTTCATAGAACAGTGCCTGAAATATTTTAAGTGCTACATAAATGTGAGCTCCTTTTTTTAAAAAAAAAAAAAAGATTTATTTTTATTTATGCATGCATAGAAGAACTGGGGTGTAGACCAGAGGTACAGGGTGTGAGAGGATGCGCCAGAGGCAGAGTGGGGAGCAGAATAGGCAGATCTACTGAATACACTGCTGAGTGGAGCTGTGGGTGAGACAGGAGAGGTCTGCTGTACCATGTGGGTTAGCTCCCTGGCTGGGGATCGAACTTGTGCCACAGTGGCTGGCGATAGCTTGAAATAGCTCTGAGACTTTAACCCCAGTGCCACCAGAGAGGCTCAATTTGAGCTCCTTAAAAAACAAAAACAAAAACAGAACACAAAGAAACAAAACAAAAAAACCCCAGCTATCAGCTAGTATCTATAAATTGGGCATAATAAAATATCTACCTCATAGAATAGGATGAGATGATAGAAGCAGTGTACCTGGCTCAGCAATAAGTAGTCTCTCAACAAATGATAATTGGATTATTTATGGGTGATTATTAATCATTTTCAGCTAAATTATTTTATGACAAAAGCACTCGTTATAGTTCTCTCCAACTCTATTTTAGCACATTACTTTATAAAAAATTTGACTTCATCCTTGGCTAAAGAAAAGGGGTAGAGGGATAGATTTGAAAAAGTGGTGAATATTAGAAAATGGTAGCGATTTTAAAGTGAATTCAGTTCATGTATCTGTATAGTATTTAGTGACTTCCTAACACTTTTATGGGCTTAGAGGTAACAATAAAGAAGGTTGGGAATGGTTTCCTCTCACCATCAGTAATCAGCAACTTTTCAAAACTTAAGTGCCAGTTCTCCTGGGGAGCTGTTGGAAGTACTCTTTCTGGAAGACTTAAAGTGACCTATACTCTAGATATTACCAGTGATATATACAAAGGCACACACACACACACACACACAGACACACACACACATATTCATCACACCATTAAAAAATATTTAAACCAATCTAAATGTCCTGAAAGAGGGGTTGTTTGAATAATTTATTCTTTGGTCATTAAAGATAACATGTGAAAGTGTCTTTATGATATGGAAAGACATTCATTTAAAATGGTTACAGTAGGACGTAAGTTTTGAAAGAGGATATGTAGGAATAACATACACATAGATACTTAAACATTTTGAAAATTGTTTTATTTTGTTCTAGTTTTTTTAGGTATACATAGGTATTAATTTAAAGACAGAATTGGAGTGGTATACCTACAAATGTTAACAGCCACAGAGAGATGACTCTATTGTCTTCTTTTTAAAAAAAATAAATTTGTCAATCATTTACATGTTTAGATAATATTGGGCTTACATTTTTACTTCTCTGCAGGTGTATATACTTCACTCACTCTCCACCAAACCTCTCATGCCAATGCCCTATCACCTTCCCTCCCCTATTCCTTCTTCCTTCCCTCCTTTTCCTTTTGGTAACCAGTAAATTTCTCTAAGTCTAAGATTTTTTATGTACCTTGTATATTTTCACTTTAGCATAATCACTCAAGTTCCATCCATTTTGTCTGAAAAGGCATTGTTTAATCTTTTAAAATCTCTAAAGTTTATATTTAATATATTTATATTTAATAATTTCTTTATCTAGTCCTCCGTTGCTGAGCACTTAGGTTGGTTCTATGCGGACAGTGCTGCTATGAACATCAGCATACACAAATCTTTTTCAGAGAGAGTTTTCATAGTCTTTGAGTAAATATATAGCAGAGGTATTGCTGGATCTTATGAGATTTCCATTTTTAATTTCTAAAGAAATTTCCATGCCATTTTCCCTAGCGGTTGCACTGACTTGCATTCCCACTAGTGATGGATGAAAGAGTTCTTATTTTCTCCACATCCTCTCTCATATTTGTTGTCTCCATTCTTTTTGATATGGGGGTGAGGTGAGATATCTCACTGTGATTTTAATTTTCATTTCCCTTATAATTATGATGTTGAACAATTTTAATGTAGGACATCTGAATGTCTTCTTTAGAAAAGTTCCTATCTAGGTCTTTTGCCCATTTTTAAAAAATATTTATCTATTTATGCATACAAGCTGGGGTACAGATCAGAGGTGTGGGGTGGCGAGAGGGTTCACCAGAGACAGAGTGGGGAGCAGAACAGGCAGATCGTCAGAAACACACTGCTGAGGGGAGCAGTGGGCGAGGTAGGAGAGGTCTGACGTGCCATGTGGGAATCTCCCAGGCCGGGCGTCGAACTCACATCGCCACTGCCAACAGCTCCACGGTGCAGCGCTTAACTGCTGCACTACCAGGGATACCCAAATTGTATAAATTTTTGTTGTATTTCCTTGAAAAAAGTCGTTGGGATTTTGATAAGTATGGCATTGCATTTGTAAATTGATTCAGGTAACATGGCCATTTGAATGATCTATGAGCATGGACTATTTTTCCATTTTTTAATATCTTTTTTATTTTCCTTAATAAAGTGTTATAGTTTTCAAAGTATAGGTCCTACACATCCTTCATTAAATGTACTCCCAGGTATTTCATTCTTTTTGGTGTGACTGTAAGTGGGATTGTTTTTTAAATTTCCCTGTCTTCTGATACATTGTTTTATATAGAAATGCAACTGACTTTTGTGTATTGATTTTGTATCCTGCCACTTTACCCTATTCATTTATTATGTCTAGCTTTTTTTTTTTTAGTCTTTTGGATTCGCTGTATATTGTCATGTCTTTTGTGAATAGTGATAGTTTCACTTCTTTTCCAATTTTGATTCCTTGTATGTCTTTTTCTTGCCTATTTGCTCTGGCTAGGACATCTAATACTATGTTGAACAGTCGTGGTGACAGTGGACATTCTTGTCTTATTCCTGATCTTCCGGAAATTCAGCTTTCCACCATTGAGTGTGATGTTGCCTGTGCTTTGTATATATGACTTTTATTAGGTTGTGATCATTCATTTATTTCCATTTTATTGAGAGTTTTTATTATAAGTGGATGTTGAATCTTGTTGAATCCTTTTTTTTTTTTTGGTGTCTTTTGAAGTTATCATGTGATTTTTATCTTATTTTTAGTTGACCTGGTGAATGACATTGACTGAGTTGCATATTTGAACCAGCCTTCCAACCCTGGAATAAAACCTACTTCATCATGGTGGATGATCGTCTTAATATGTTGCTGTATTCACTTTGCAAGAATTTTATTAGGATTTTTGTATTTGTGTTCATTATAGTTTACTTTTTCGTACTATCCATGTTTTGCTTTAGGATGTGTTAGGTGTTTTCCATTCTTTTCAATATTTTTGAAGAGTTTGAGTAAGATAGATATTAGGTCCCCTTTGAAGATAAGATAGAATTCTTTGAAGCCATCTGGTCTTGAGCTTTGTTTTTGAGGAGACTTTTTATTACTGTTTCAAATTCTGCACTTATGATTGGACTATTTAAGCCATCTGTTTCACCCTGGTTCAGTCTTAATAGCTCATATGAATCTAACAATTTGTCCATTTCTTCTAGGTTGTCCAGTTTGTTTGTATAGAGACATTTAAATTAGGTTCTTATGATCCTTTGTATTTCTATGGAATCAGTCATAATTTTACCCTTCATTTCTGATTTTATTCATTTTCTTAGTAAACCTAGCTAAGTGCTTGTTAATTTTGCTTATTTTTTTCGAAGAACCAGTTCTTGACTTCACTTAATCTTTGACATATCTTTTTGCTTTCTGTTTCATTTAACTTTGGTCTATTTTTTTATTGTTTTCTTCCTTTTACTGATTTTCACATTCATGTTTCTAGTTCCTTTAGCTGTAGAGTTGATAGTTTTTTTGATACACACACATACATGCATTTAATGTGGACCTGTATTACTATAACTTCCTTTTAGTACTGCTTTTAGAGAACCTCATAGGATCTGGTAGCTTGTATCTCAATTTTTCCTAGTCTCCAGATGTTTTTAAATTTCTTCTTTGATTATCTTTATTGATCCATGAATTATTGAGAAATATTTTGCTTAGTTTTCACATGCTCTAGTTTATTCTGGGTTTCTTTTTGTGATTATTTTCTAACTTTATACAACTGTGATCTGAGAAGATGCTTGGTATAATTTCATTTTCATATTTTTTTGAGACATTTTTGTGTTCCAGCATATTATCTATTCTTGAGAATGTACCATGTGCACTCAAAAATAAAATAAATTCATTTCTTTTGGTATGGAAGACTCTGTAAATGTCCATTAAGTCCATCTGGTCTAACACTTCATTTAAAGCCTTATTTCCTTGTTAATTTTCTGTCTGGATGATCTGTCCCTTTGTGTTACTTGTGTGTTGAAGTCTACAATAATAATTGTATTTAAGTCAGTATATTTTTTAGGTCTGTTAATAGTTTCTTATATAACTTTCTGTTTTAGGTGGATAAATATTAACAACAGTTATATCCTCTTGATGAATGGTTCCCTTGATCATCCCCAATTTACTCTTATGGCTGAAAGAATAGCTTGTCAGATAAGAAAATAGCAGTTCTTTTTTTCTATTTGTTACTGGCTATTAGCATCCTGCATCAATCTTCACTTTAAGTTCATTTTTGTCTTCAGTTTTAAATGGGTTTCTTACAAAGTATAGGTGGTGAAAGTTTTGTAACCCAGTTTGTCACTCTGTGCCTTTTAATTGGTGAATGCAGACCATTCACATTTGGGATGATTATTGCTAAATGCTGTTATTATCTGTCATTCTTTTGTTTTATTTTTCAATTGTTTTATCTTTCTGTTTCTTTTTCCATTTGTTTCTCTCCTTTCTTTCACTTGGATGGCTTTCTCTCTAGTGATTCTCAGTTTCTTAATTTCTTCATCTGTGCGCCTCTATTTTAGATTTTTGCTTAGCGGTTACCATAGTTATAATAAACTTACTACGTCTAAAAATATCCCTAATGAGCAGATGTCAGCTCTATGCCATTGAACTATATAGATTCTGTCCTTTATTTCCTCCCCTTTAGTAGTTTTGTAGTTGATTCATACTATTCTTGTTCATACTTCTGATTTTCATTCTCGTCACTTTGCTTAGGGTTCTGTGTTTTGTTTTTTCTTTTCTTATATAATTGAATTCCTTTTAACATTCTTGTAGGGCAGATCTGTTGCTGATAAACTCTCCTGGCTTCTGTTTGTCTGGGAAAGTCTTTATTTCACTTTCATATTTGAATGATAATACTGGTCAACATTGAGATTGTTACTGACTTAAAAAGGCCTAATCTGTAGTATCTTGGTGTGCTGAACATGAATATAACCTGAAAATTTTTTATTAGCTCTCATTTTGAAGATATTTCATATAATTCATTTTATGTTTCACCATGTAAATTTATCCAGTAGGACCGCAAAAACATCCTAAATCAGTCTAGAATGATGTACTATTGCATCACACTGCAGAATATCATCATGCACACATCATCCAGAGTTGATTGCATCATTTTCTGATGCAATGCAATACTACTGCCAGGCGACTGCTGAAGTAAGCTGACATCAACAGTGCACTATAGAAAGCCCTGTTGGAAAGGTTGAGCATTGGAAATATTTCAGGCTTTGTGTGAGACAGTTTAAGCTACTGTTCCATAGAACTGTTATTCTTTTATCCATTTAGTCACAATACAGAACAGTAATGCCTCGAAAGTGCGTTAACAGCGTGGACAATTTCTGCTCTATATGTGGGGAAGTGACATTTGCCAACCAGAAGAAAAGTATCACTTTTCAAGTGAAAAAGTCTTATCATCTTGACTTCGGATGCAAGGTTGGTGACCAAGACAAGCCTTGGACCCCACATATATGCTGTGCTCCATGGAAAACACAGCTTTCATAGTGGTTAAATGGCAAAAGACCATCAATGCCATTTGCAGTCCCCATGGTGTGGAAAGAGCCAAGCAACCACATAAAAGACTGTTACTTGTGCTTGGTTCCTCCTCTTTCCGGCGGAATAACGAAGCAAAAGAAGTCAAGAATAGTCTACCCAAACATTCCTTCTGCATTGAGACCAGTTCCACATAGTGAGGGATTTCCTATTCCAGAACCTCCAGCAGAATATTCTCTTGATTCATCTGATGAGGACAAGAGTGAGCTGACCTGTTCTTTTCCTGTTCTATCAGCATGCACGGATCCAGGTTTTCACTGTGGTCTATCATCAACCCCACACAGACTAACACAGGAAGAACTAAATGACCTGGTTCGTGATTTGGACTTATCCAAGAACAAGTCAGAATTGCTAGGATCAAGACTCCAACAATGGAATCTTTTAGAAGAAGATGTCACAATTACTTTATATCGAAAGCACCACCAGCAGTTAGAGCCTTTCTTCGAAAGGAAAGTACTCTGGTATTATGTTCCGATATTGAGGGCCCATGAATACCTTTGAAATCACTCATGACCCACAAGAATGGAGACTATTTCTGGACTCTTTGAAACTGAGTCTTAAGGCTGTGCTTTTGCACAATGGAAACTGTCTTCCATCTATTCTATTCCTGAACAGCTGTACAAGAGACAAGCGAAGAAATCTAAGAAGTAGTCTATGACTTGATTTTTTACAGGTATTAACCATAGGCCTATTACTATTGGCATGCATTTCATGATGTAAACATCAATTTATTGTAGATTACAAAAAAAAAACTAGAGCCCAAATTAGAATTTGACCGTCATATTCATATTGAGCACATACAAATTGAGAGGAAATGACTAATTTTATTTCAGTAACATGAGTTTTGTAAAAATTTGTTGACAAGTGTAATTTTGCAGGATAGGGTTATTCTTTTCTGGCAGTTTTTGTCTTTTACGATTGTGAACACTTCTTTCCATTTTGTTCTTGCCTGGAGGCTGACTATGGTGAAATCCAAGGAAAGCCTAATTGGAATACCTTTGTAAATTGCCTTCCTATTCCTGTATTTTTTTTTATCTTTGATTTTTGACTCTTTAACACTGATTTTTTTTTTTTTTTGAGGGAGAAGGTGAGTTTGATTTGTAGCATGTTGAGTTTAAGGTACCCATGGAATATGCAGTTTGTGATGGGGTTTGGGACTAGAAGCAGAACATGAGATGTAGTTTTCACTTATTCATTCATTTGTACAGTGAGTATTTATTGAGCATCTAGCATATGCTAGATATTGAAACAGTCATTGGGAATACAAACATGAAAATATAAACCCTGCCCCTGTGAATTTCATTTTGCTATATCTAGCTTTGAACCAGGATTAAGATGAAGATATTATTTAGTTGATATGTTGTATAAATTGAAACATCAACATCATATAATGATTGTAATGTTCATGAATCTTTATGTTTTGTAGCTCTGCTATGATTATAGACTTGTACTAGAAGGAGTTTCATCATGCAACATATCTGTTTATAATCTATGGTTAAGGAAACCTGATGTGATCACCAAAAGAAAGTTTGAGGATATATATGTCTCTGACTTTGACCTATGATTAGGTCATCTCATCTACATATCTAACACAGTGAAACAGCACTTGAAGAAGAGCCAAAAATACCTATTCCAATGTGGTGGAATTGGAAGGCTTCTGTTTCTCACTGGAGCTTATCAAAGGGTGTAAATTCTGTGGATAGTTTTAGCAAGGGTGTCAATTTTGAGCCATCTTCAAAAAGGAAACAATACCGCCTACGCTCAATCTCTGAAAAAACAGGGATGACTTTAATAAGATTCTTGTTATTATTTTCTGCTGAGAAAAGATGAGGTACTGCAGGCAAAATAGGGAAAACTGTTGGGAGAAATCAGGAGGCGCTTGCAGGGTTAGTGGGAGAGGAGTCTTGCAAAAAGGGGACAGGAGTTTAATTATAATCATGAACTTTAACTTCATTATCCTATTTTATTTCCACAACAGCTCCCAGTATTGCAAATTGAACAATAATTATCTTTCCCACTTTGCAGCAGGAAATTGAAGCACAGAAAAGTTGTAATTAATGTTACAGGACTAAGAACTAGCAAAACTGGGGTTTGACCCACGCCTTTGATTCCAAACCTAGGATTGTTTGCGTTGTACTGAACTGTTAAGAGATTCTGTATGCTCTAGTATCAGCGTCACACTTTGCTCAAGCTTGTTGCTGAACCTAATTGTCCTTCTCTCCCTCTGCAAGGTTCAAATCCTACTTATCCTCACACATCAACTTCTCTGTGAAACTTTCTCAGGTTCTATCAACAAGTACTCAAAATTTCTTTGTCTTTACCTCTCCTATAGAGGATCTCTTTCTCTATGAATTACATTACCCTTTCTACTAGCTTTATAGGATTATTTATTTGTATGTTGTATCTCCCTCTGGTAGAAAATAAACCTTTTTAAGATAAGTCCAGAATCTGAATAATCTTTTCTTTCTCACAGCACTTAGCACAATACCTCGCAGGTAATTAATAAATACATATTGAGGGAATGAGTCTTCATGTCTCCTGATCTGAATTAGGTAAATAACTACCCAAACTCCCTTTGTCTCTCCAGTTCAGTGCAAGACTGATATTATCTGGGTATTATGGAAGGGATAGTCAGATAAAAAAGGAGGGCAGAGTTTATTTTACTTTATGCAGGAAAAAGAGGAAGATGTAAAAGTAGTGAATGGGTAGGCTTAGAACTAAGATACAATCTGATTGTTTGAAGGTCTTAGGGAAAAGCTTCCAATAACTTAGCTTATATAAATTGGAATAATTAACACTCTGGACTGTGCAGTTGTGTTATTTGGCACAAAGAGAGCAAAAATGTACTAAGTCAAGTGTGTACAAGTGAGGTAAAAAAGATCAAGCATAAATTGAGACCATGACTGTCCCAGTCATTTTTACTTTGGGCCCATAGCATAATGGGCTGATGTCTGAATTATCCATTTTAGAGTCATATAGTTCAGTCTGCTGCTAGACTTCCTGGTGTGCATAGAGCAACAGCAATTAATTCAGCAACTCCTTGGCTCACTTCCTGAAGACCTTACTGGAGAAGTTTGGCATAGTAGTGAGAAACAATTGAAGATTAAGGATGAGGAAGCAAATGGAACTGCTGCCACATCCCTGGATGAAATCATGCCTGTGCCAAAGAGGTATTAATCATTCTCTCAACAGTTGAGGGAAGAAAAATTAAAGACTATTCAAGTTTGGAACTACAATATGGGTTTAAATTTTGAGAACCTGGTGACCATGATTTTAAGGAATCCACATGCATATTATGCAATGCCTGTTCTGGAATTTGCTCACTGAGTTTGCTGAAGAACTAATAATTAACTCCCTTATTGCAATGAATGCAAAAAGTAGAAATCAGGAAATTCAGACAAAAGTACATTAACACAATTTTGACCAGATAAAATAAACTGGACTTTAGATCTTAAAAAGTTAAATGTTTGAAAGCAGTTGTTATTTTTTGTTTTGCAGCAAAGCATTCATGAAAATGGCATTGAAGGCATAGTTGCAAATCAAATACTGCTAGTGAGATTAGGCCTGGTTTCTGCTTTCTGTTACTACCCAAAAAGCCAATAAGTAGAGGAAAGAATTAAATCTATATGCGCTTTTAGTTTTCAGATTTCTGGCCATTGATCTGAGAGAACGGAGGGCATAGGACCCAGAGGAGACTGTTCTTCCAAGGCCACTGATCTGAGAGAATGGAGAGACCATTCTACCATCTCATCTTGAGCTGGCCTTTTTATAATGAGTTAAATAAACAGTAATAAGCAAACAGCCCATCAGAACAACTTGTCATAGTTACATTAGTGTATCAGAACTGTTCTACAGAAAATTTGAATATGTAGTGATACACTGAGACTATCCTGGTGAAGTTATTAAATTTCAAGGTCAAGTAAAGTTTCCTTCACCACCCATGCTAAGGAATACATCTCCTGCACGACAGAAAATATCAGACTAGTCTCAGATTTGTCCACAGCAATATTAAATATCAGAAAAAATACACTAATTTTTATACAGCGTGCAAAGGTAAAAACTTTATCCCAGTCAAGTTATTTTTACAAATGAGTGTAACAGAAAGATATTTTCAACATACAGGATGCTTTCATCTGTAAGTATCACTTCAAATAAACTTGAAATAAACTTCAAAAAACTAACTCCAGAGTTATGGTGGGTCTGGAACTGGTTAGTTTCGCAAGTTAACAACATCAGGAACAACTTTGTTCCATCTTTCCATTCCACCATCTTTGATGTGTTTGCATTGGTCTTCAGGTTTACCCCTCATAGTCATGAGATGACCATAGTAGCTTCAATTTTACATCCTCATGTACTGTGGCTGAAAGTATATAGAAGTCAGGCATCCTTTTGTTGAGTCTTTTTTGAGAGTGAAGAAAGATCTTCTGGAATCTCCTGAAATGACTTAGTCACATGTCTCAGTGGCCTGAATTCTACATGTGCCAATTCCTAAAGCAAATATTTGTTATAAGGAAAATGGCAGTCTTACCACCTTTGAAGTTAAAGTTCTCTAGGCAGTCATGACGGGAAACAACTAACAGTGTCCATTTGAGTGAAAGTAATACATGAATAACTTTCAGTTGGCTATAACATAAATACATGAAAAAATGTTCTTTGTACCATAACAAGAGTTGTTACAAGCAAGATCTTCTGATGAATGTTAAAATTAATAGGTAAAACTTTAAGCAAAAAAGAATATTTGGATAGCCTGAAGATTTTTTTTTTCCAAAGATACACTATACACTGGTGTTTTTTGACATATATCTACAAATTCTCCTGCCAGGAGATGGAGCTTAAATCTTCTGCTCTAGATTATGAGTATGACTTGGAAGCTTTCCTTTAAGAAACATGGTATGTCGCCTCCCTGGTGGTGCAGCGGTTAAGCGCTGCGCTGTGGAGCTGTCGGCTGTCGGCAGCGACGACGCCAGTTCTACATCCTGCGGGGGAGATTCCCACATGGCACGGCAGACCTCTCCTGCCTCGCCCGCTGCTACCCTCAGCAGTGTATTTCCAACCATCTGCCTGTTCTGCTCCCCACTCTTTCTCTGGTGAACCCTCTCGCCGCCCCACACCTCTGGCCTATACCCCAGCCTGTATGCATAAATAAATAAATCTTAGAAAAAAAAAAGAAACATGGTATGGAAAGGGAAATATGGTATATGGTAACTTTATAATGGAGAAAACTGGTACCCAAATGATCAAGGGTAACAGTAATAAATCATATTAATATCATGTACCCCTGATATGATGTGATGAGAAGGGTACTTCACCTCTGTGATATGTTTCTCTCTATATCCTCAGCCTAATCATGGGAGTATGTCAGACAAACAGAGAGACCCAAATTGAGACAGTCTACAAAATACCTGATCTGATTCTTCTAAAGTGCCAAGATCATGTAAAGGAAATGAGGAAAGACATAGAGGAAATGAAAAATTGTCATAGATTAGAGGAGTTTAAGTAGATACGTAGACTAAGTGTAACATAGTGTTAGGGATTGGATCCTAGAACAGAAAAAGGACATAGTGAGAAAATAAAACCACCTCAGGAAATCTGAATAAAATCTATGTTTTAGTTGATATTATTGTACCAATGTTAATTTCTTAGTTTTGTAAATGTACCATGATTTTCTAAGATGTTAACATTAGGGGAAACAACATGAAGGGCATATAGAACTCCCTGTACTGTATCTGTAATGTGCCTATGAATATAAAAATGTGTCAGGATGTTTTACAACAGTTCAGTTATCAGAAAGAAGGTCTGATATCTCAGACAGATTATGACAATGACATTCCAAGATTTCATGACGCCTCATTTGGTTTTAAATGACTCTTTGATTCATTCAACACACACTAGTAGGCACTTACTAAATGACAGGCATGATGCTAAGTGGGAATGACAAGATTGAACTGAAACATACTGTCCCTGTTCTGCAGCTCACATTTCACTGACCCCAACTGGAAAGCTAAGGGTTTTTTCCTACTTTGGTGGAAATAGTGATTTGCAGAGAATCTTGACTTTGAGACTTTTGAATCTATGTGCACATTTTTAATAAAAAAACTTGTTACTAATTTTATAAAATGTGGGAAATCTGTGCTATTCATTTTTGAATACTAGCAAGTGAAATTAGAATTTTTTTTAAAAAGAGAGAAATATGAGTTAGTTTTTCTTATGCTGGAACATAGTGTTTTACCATTTTGCCCAAGAGTAAATACGGACTATTATTTTTTTTAAAGTTTTTTATTTTTTAAAATTTATTTTTTTAGTAGAAGAACTGGGGTGTAGGCCAGAGATTTGGGGAGGGGTGGTGAGAGGATTCCCCAGAGACAGAGTCAGGAGCAGAACAGGAAGATCTACTGAAATACACTGCTAAGGGGAGAAGTGGGTGAGACAGGAGAGATCTGCTGTGCCATATATGGGTTAACTTCCTGGCTGGGGATCGAACTCAGGCCATAGAGGTGACAGCACTGAGATGTAACCCCTAGGCCACCAGGAAGGCCCCTAAACCTGGACCATTTCTGCTAAAGTATTTATTAGATTTACCAGTGATAGAAGACAGAGTTGGGAGAGACTTTGACAAAAAACCTTATATTGTTTAACTATTACATTTGCAAATCTGATTGTAATGTATGTGATTAGTTTTAAAATGGAGAATGCAGAATTTATAATAAAAAATTAAAAAGCACTTAAAATATTAGAATGTAAAATAAAGACAAAACAGGCTAATTTAAAAGGGACCCAGGAAGTCACAACCTCGTCACAGTACTTTGTCTCAGGCTTGCTGAATTACACTTGCAATTACCTGAATGAAGGATGATCTTAAAATAAATGAACAGGACATTGTGGTTTTCCCAAGTTAATGTTGCAGCTATATCAGGATATGTGTAGGAGTTTGTAGCAATGCTGTAGGATGAATTTTAATTCAAAATTTATTTAAAAGCATCATAAACAAAATAAACAACAGCCAGAATAACAAAGTAATTTTCAGGTTTTATTTTGGTTCTGTGTATTTAAGAAAATTTTGGGAGTCACATATGCAAAGTAAAATCAAATCAAATCACTGGAGACTTATTTGTTTTAAAAAATTGATCATGTGCAAGATCCATCCTATAGAATTCAGAAAATATTTTTTTGAATGAAATGGAATAGAGACATTAAATTTCAGTCATTATCAAGGAACATTGCTCCAGTCAGTTTGGTGTCTATTTTTGGTCTCCTCATCATTGAATTTTTTTTTTTCTGAAATGAAAGTTCAGAGCTCTTACTTGGTCTTGTCAATTTCTCTTTTTTCTGTTGATTCATCTCAAAATTTACTATTGAGATTATTTTTTACAGATGTGTAGATCTTAAGTGCACAATTCAGTGAATTTTGACAGATGCCTACAACTGTCATACCAATCAAGAGATAGAACATTTCTGGTCAGCAAGGATGTCATAACAAGATGACAATAGAGGAGGCATGGTTTATTATGAAGAATATTGTTATAAACATTTCCTGTATCAGTCTTTTTGTGGATATGTTACAGGGCAGGGAGAGGGGCACACCAGAACCCCCAAACCTGCCCATTCCAAATAGGTTCTGCCATCTCCCACATCAACACAAAACATATAAAACCTTTAGTGGACAGAAACTTTAATATAATTAGTGTATAATACAAAAAAAAGACAAAGAATATAGTTTCTAAATTAAACACCCAAAGTTACCCATCACCTCGTGGGCCAAAGTCCACCCAAATGGGATTGGTCCAAAGCAAGGCCTGAAAGCCTGCCACAAGTCTAAAGCAGCTTTTGGCAGGGACCCATAGAAAAGGGTCAGAAACAGCCAGACAATTCCGGGAGGAAAAGAACAAAATCAAAATCCAGATCAACACTGCCATTTTCACCGCCCCACATCTGTTTCAAACAGTCCAGGCCAGTGCAGCTTCCTCACATGTCTCTCTGCTCCTTGTGCTTCTTCTGGCTCTCCATCCTGCTTCCTTCCTTCCTTCATTTTTTTCTCTCTCTCCTTTTCCAGCTTCTTATCTCTCCTGCTCAGTTCCACCCTCCCTTGGGTGGGTGGGGTAGGTGACATATTTCACTTAGCACACAAATTTTAGGATTATTCTATTTCCGAGAAAAATGCAGTTGGAATTTTGAGAAGGATTGTAGTGAATCTGTAGATTGCAATATTTTCACAGCATTACTTCTAAGATTTGAGTATAGAATATCTTACCATTTATATCTTCTTAAGTGTCTTTCATCAGTGTCTCCTAGTTTTCACTTCTTTCACCATTTGGTTAAACTTATTCCTAGGTATTTTATTGTTTTTGATGCAATTGTAAATAATATTACCTTCTTAATTTCACTTGCTGATAGTTTTTTTTTTCACTTGCTGATAGTTTATTTTTAATTATAGAATGGAAATTTTATCCATTTTCCTTTTTGATTAGTGTTGCCAATATTCTATTAATGTTATAAAAATTCTTTTTTTTGGTCTGGTTAATATTTCATCTTTTTTCCTGAAATTACTATCTTTGCTATTTGCTTCAGAGGATAGCCTTTCCCAAAATGTTCAGATAGGCCTCCCTTAGATGTCTAGAGTAGGCATTTTCTTATATGACCTTGGTGTGTAACCAAAAGCAATGGAGGAACTGCAGGCTTCAAGAGAAACTGCTACCATTACCTTAACTCTCCGAAAGAATGAAGATTACCCAGATTTATAGAGTCATCTCTAGAAATAACCTTTGTATTGGAGAGACATATACATGTGGGAGACATCTAGTTCCAGAGCATGCCCACACCATACTCCAGGTGTCCACCATCAGGCATGCGTACCCCAAGCCCATGATCCCAAGCACCTCCTGTATTCAAGGCCAGGTGATAGCCACAGAGGCCAATGGCACAAATACCTGAGCAATCTTCATTTACCCTGCACTGGGCATTTACCCATAAGGGGGTGGGTAACTTGGAGGATTTTATTGGAAAAGTCTTTATGCACACTGATCCTATTAAAGTTCTTTCACACTAAGAGAATGTATTGTTTTTACGTGGCAGATGGCAGAGCCAATTTAGAGCATGCAGGTTTGGGGTTCCTGGGGATACCCCTCAGTCTGCATACTAACATATAAACTAGTGGTAGATAAGGTTGTTTATGAGGACTCATCTTATTATCTCCAGTGATAAGAGTTGTTCTCTTTCTGTGTGGAAGAGGGGGATATTTTTACCAATCAATATTTCCTTAGGAAATTTATTCTTGAAAGGGCAGAAGAGCATCTCCTGTGTCTGCTATTTCTCTGTCTTCAGCTCAAAATAATCCTAAGTGCCAAAGTGGTATATTTTTGGGTGGCATACTTTGATTCCTTTTGATACATTTTACAACCAATAAGTCTTACAGATATTTTTTTGGCAAGAGTTCCTTGAGGTTTTATTATCTTTGCCTTTTTTTTTTTATTTGAAGGCAATCTGCTACTTGAGGCTGACAAATTTTGCTCTACTCTCCCTACCCACACCAGTTCTCCAAAAGAGCCAGTATTAAAAGCAAAAGAATAAAGTTATCAGAAATAGATTTCACTAGTCTGGGGGACCTAATTATATAAATTCAATCTGTATTTTTGTAATGTTACTCAATTATCTCAAGTGATATAAAAATCACTTGCTAAATCAGAGTCAAGTTCCCCTCCCATTATTACTGTGTCTTCTTCCCAGTGCTTTCCCATATGACTAGATTTTATCATATGTCTGAGACAGGACACGGTCCTGTGAACATATTGAAAAAATTTCTCACTTCCCCTCCCTAGTCTAGCAGGCAAGAAAGCAAAGCCGTCACCATAAAGTCTAAACAGGCTCCACTTTGTATCCTTTGTAGGAGTTTGCTGTCTGAAACAAAGTAAGTCTTTTCACATCTATAGATGACCAAGGAGCCAGATATAGAAGATTCAACAATGGGTACCCAGGCTTTGCATCTCTGCAGTACATTCTTTAAAAAGGAAGAGATTAAATCCTTAATTCCTTTATTGCCTTTTTCTAGCATCAGTATATCTTTAGGTCTGTGCAATTTAAAACTGGAAGCCCCTCCTGTCAAGAATAATTACATTCTTATTGATGTCAATGCCTCACTGTTCCTACCTTTATATACTAAATTCAAACTTGTGGTTACTGGAACAGTTATTACAGAATAAAATCTGTCAGATTGATTTTCAGGATAAAATTTTAACTTTGATTAACTAATAAACTCACTGCCTAACTATCACTGAGACTTTATTTCCAATTAACAGTCCCCATTGTCTTAGTGCCCATTGAACACTCACAGTTGATTCATTAAATGGGGAAAAGTCATGACATTTTAAATTTCTGTGCTCTTGAATCAAGTAATTATCAGCAAAGGAGGGAGGACAGAAAGCCAGTTCTTTGGTTCATTAACTTATACCCCTTTGATATGTGTGGCAAATGGGAAAAGCTCCCACCAAAACCTGAGACTCTAGAAAGTCTTCCAGGTCAGTCACGAGCTAGAGCAGTAATCAAGATGGGAACCCAAGACTACTCAGTGGACCTGGGCTGAGTTTTTCTTCTTAACAAGGGAGAAGCTCTGCAGTCTCTCCTGGTGTAGAAAGAAAGCAGAGCCCAGCAGGGATACATCCCGACTTTCTGTCCTTAAAACTGGGTTCGGCTGTTCAACTTTTCTTTGCGATATGTATTACTTCTCCTACCAGCGGTGAGGGCAGGAGGTAAAGCAATTAAGGGCATTATTAATCACCAGGTTCCTACTGAGAAGGGTCAGATTGCAGCAGGATTTGACAAAGCCACAATTCTATCACCAATTGATTTAGAGAAGTAGATGGCGCGACATCTTAGAGCTATCTTTGGGCTTATTTTTTCTTGGTTCTAAAAATCCTTATTGAACGTGAACATCCAGAGGTGATTAAACACCTTCCTGCCTTTGAGTGTTGAAATTATTTGAGTTCTAACAATATTTGAGTTTGGAAAGCTTTGAATATCTTCAGGGAATTTGCAGCAAAAATGGATTGGAAAATAATGTATGTCTGTACAGAAGAAAAGGGAAAGGGTCTCATTAACTTTTATAAAGTCTATACTAGAGATTCTTCTTCCCTGAAACCATGGAAAGTCAGAAAAACTTTTTATAGAATTAATTATATAAATGATTTTAAAATAGCAATTGAAATTCTATTCATTTTATAGCAGCAAGTTTTGCAATAGGTGAACATTCTGGTTAAGGACTTTCTTAGAGTGTTGTTGGTAGAATGGGATGTGGGGAAGAAAGAAGAAAATTAAGTATAAAGAACCTTAATTTTAGTGCCTTGTAGTAGGATCCCCTCATTTTGCAACAACAACAAAAACTCCTCTAGACTAAAAAAATTAGGAATAGGCAGATTTGAACTAATAACCACCAAACTGTATTTTCTTTAGGATTAAATGTTAACTCAATGAATTGCACTCCCTATACCTCCTCCTAGAGATTAACTGGCTCCAAATGTATCCCTGGGAATTTGAAAAATTTAAGCTTAAAAAAATTGAGAAATTGATTAAGTTACATCCCTAATAAAAACTCTGTGTCCCTCAGAAGTTGATAGTGGCATCAGAAACCTGTTGTGAGCTGGAGGTGGGGATGGGGATGATTAACATAGTCATTAAAACCAGCTATGCAAATTTTGCAAGACAGGAACTTGGAGCTAGAGGAGTAGAGAGGACTAACAATCTTACAGCAAACCAACCTAACTCTGAAATGAGAAATTCCACAAAGCAAGAAATTCCACCCAGAACAATTATAATGCCACCCTGCCCCTTCAAAAATACAGCCTTTGCCTGCTTGTGTCTATGCAAATATTTCATTTTTCTTAGTAAACTAGCCATGTGCAGGCTAATGTGACTTTGTTGAATTAATTTTAAAAGGTGTATAAGAATCCTCACTCATCCCTCATCAGTCTCAACCCAAATACCCTCAATACAGGCAGGCACAAGGAAACACAAGAATGACCAGAAGAGAAATGACAAGCAGGACCAGACAAAACATTTACTGGAGCAGCAATCACAGCCCCAGGTAGGGAGGAGGAGGCTCAAATTTCCCCAATACTATGCTATTTTATTTCATTTTCGCTAAGTGACTCCTCTCTTATCTCAGAAGGGGGTCTCCTTTACAGGGCTCTATGAGAACTAATTTGTGTTTAAATAGCCTCTTGAGATCTACCTGAGGAAAATGATAGGTAGAATGTTATGGTTTAGAGATGAGGTTAACCAGCAACTTAGCTGGATCATTGGGACTGTCAATGAAAATTATTCAGCAAGGAAAGAGTGTTAGCAGAATGTTTAGGGTGAAACTCAAAGGATAAAGGGCTAAATGGATATATGAAAACCCTGAGTATACCTGGATTGAAATTTCCTTTCCAAAGTATTCCAAATCACATCCTTCTTTGTGTTGGGTGAATAGTATGTGCTGAATGAATTCTACCCACTGATGTTTTATGGATTCCACCCCCACCTCCATGCCAAAGAAATCCCAGGCAGAGGACTACAACTCCCATTATGCCATGAATCTGCCATGATACTTGTTTTCTTGAAGGGGGAATTTCGGGAAACTAAGGGAAACTAAGGGTGGAGTTAGTTATACCAAGCAGGGCTACACCTGTAGGCCTGGAGGTGACTTGGTTTTGCCTGCCTTCAGAGTGTACTCAGGGTCCCAGCTCAGGCAGCATTACCAGGAGGTCATATTGACCATTAATTTCTTTCTACCTCTCTCTCACTCTCTGTGCTCCCTCTCTTTTCATTTTCTCTGTAAATAAACCTTTTACTAGTCTTACTTTGTGTGCCTGCCCTTGCGTCTTGTTCTGAGTTTTTTTTAAAAGTGTGTTCTCATACCCAGGCCATCCCATATCTCTTTGGGGTTGTCCTGTAACATTTGCACAATACTATATAGAGTCAAGCAGAATAGAATAACTCATTCAAAGAGTACTTCTCCCATTCCTCTTGAAATAATTTTAAAATTTCAGATATTTCAAATGCTGCACAACAATCAACAGAAATGGTTAAGTAAGATCAGTTAAGTAAGTCTCACACAACTATATTGGAAAGTTATCAAGAAAATGTTTACTCTGATGAGACTGACTCCTTTACATTATTAATAAGCCATGAATACTTGCCTATTTATTGGTAAAGAAATTGAGTGAGGAATCAAATGAGGTAGGATTTATCATAATTTATATTTCATATTATGGATTTATTTAAAGATTGTATTGTAGTGACTAAGGGTATGAACTGCAGAACAGACTGACTAGGTACATATCTGCTCTACTATTTCTCAGCTTTGTGACTTTAGGAAAATTGGATAAGATAGGAGAAGTTTTACAGCTAGTGGCCCCAGTGCAAGATAAACTTAATAGGGTTTGTGTTGCTCTGTTCTGGAATGTACATAGCTATTTTTCAGACTGGATGGGGGAAATATGAGCTACAGCCATTGTACTATTGATAGATTCCTGTTCTGCCTCATTGTGAGAAGCTGTACACCTGAACCTATCCTGTGTTATAAACCCATTAACCTCAATTAAAAAAAATGAGTATTGACAGGCAACAACAAATGCTGGAGAAGATGTGGAGAAAAAGGAACTCTTCTACACTGCTGGTGGGAATGCAAACTGGTCCAACCACTATGGAAATCTGTATGGTGGTTCCTCAAACTGCTAAAAATGGAACTTCCGTACAACCCAGCAATACCACTTTTGGGAATCTACCCAAAGAACACAAAAACACCAATCCAAAAGAACACATGCACACAAATGTTTATTGCAACACTGTTTACAATAGCTAAGGTATGAAAACAACCCAGATATCAAAAAATAGATGATTGGATCAAGAAGATGTGGCACATATACGCAATGGAATACTATTCAGCGCTCAAAAATGATAAACAAATTTGCAACAACATGGATGGAACTAAGAGGGATCATACTCTGTGAAATAAGCCAAAAGAAAGAGAAAAATATCAAATGGTTTCACTTACAACAGGAATATAGGGAAACCAAATAAGAAAGAGACACTCAGCAAGGAAGGGGGAGGATAAGGGCACAAAATGGAGTAGAAAAGGACACAAGGGACCATGGTGATGTGTCACGGGTGAATTGGTGGTGGATTACTCAAGGGGAATACAAAATGTAAAAAGTATAAATAACAATAAAAAAAAAGTATTGAGTCTTCCAATTTTGTTTGTTATGGATTATAACTTTTTGATGTTTTCCATGTTGGAAATTAAAGCAATTATATAGTAAATCATTTTAAAAAATCATAATAAATCCATAACATTAATATAATTAACATATTTTCATGAAAATTAGCTATATTTTCCAAAACCCATCTTGTTTTACATTTTTGCCAGTTTCTTATATTTACCTTAATAGAAGACAGTTGAGTTTTTCATATCAGCTTCTGCTTTCAATATGTTGTGATATCACACTTTGTAATGGCTACCCTGAGGTAATTTCAAGTTTTATGTGTGAAAATGCTTTGGAAATGGTAAAGCACCATAAAAATGTTAGGTGTTTGCTATTTCTATACAGGGTTGCTAAAACAGGAAGTTAACAGGAAATTCCTCCTTTGAGGCTTATCACACCTCTTTGACTTAAATACACCAGAATTCAGCCCACCCAGAAATGAGGTGTTTGTTTCTTCATGCAGAGTTTTAGAAATAACATTCTCACAGAAACTCTTATAAAATAAAATGTCTGTTATTTCACCAAATACCAAAGCAAATATGCTAGACAAACTGTATTTCCCAGAATTCTATGAGACACAGTAGGGAAACATGCTTGTGATTCTACAGTACATTTTTTTTTTTAAATTACGTACCTTTGTTTCAATCTAATCTATACCTTTGTGATGTAGGCATTCTGAGGCTAGGAGATATTAGTGAAAAGTGATTTGCCAAAAGTCATATAGTTATGGCAAGTGGAAAAACTGAATCTTGCTAGATTTTCTGACTCTAAATTCAATAGCATTTTCCCAGTACGTTGTTTTTTTTTTTTTTTTTAAAGATTTATGTATAAATAAATGCATACAAGCTGGGGTACAGGCTAGAGGCGTGGGGCGGCAAGAGGTTTCACCAGAGGCAGAGTGGGGAGCAGAACAGGCAGATCAGAAATACACTGCTGAGGGGAGCAGCTGGCAAGGCAGGAGAGGTCTGCCACACTATGTGGGATTCTCCCTGGCTGGGCATCGAACTTGCATCGCAGGCTGCCAACAGCTCCACAGCCCAGCGCTCAACCGCTGCACCACCAGGGAGACCAGTACGTTGTATTTTTCCAGTTCTGTTAAAGCAGGAACCATGGTTGTCTTGTTTATGGTTATATTTTCAGTATCTAGTACTATTTTGGGGATACGTTTTAGTGGCCTTGGGCAAGTGATTAACTTCTTTTTGTGTCTTCAAGTTTACCAAACTGGAAATAGAAATAGCACCTATCTCATAGGTTTACTCTGATTCAGTGTCCATACATTTAAATCTTAAGGTAGAATACTCAGGAGTTGCCTCAATAATTATGTCTACAAACAAATTTTGTCATGTAACTTTGAAAGGTTCCCAACTTGGCTTTCAAAGCTAATATATGGACAGCAGAGTCCAATGGTTAACACATGGATTCTGAAGCCAGGTTGCCTGGTTGAAATGTGGGTGCTTTCATGTACCAGTTATGCCACTTTGGGCTAGTTATTTAACTTCTCTACCTTCTGGTTTACCCATCTATAAAATGGGAATAAGAGTTGTATCTTATAGTGCTGTTGTGTCCCTGGCAAATAGTAAAGACATATTATTTTTAAATAAAATAAAAAATACAAAGGTGAGTGTGCAGACATTAAGCACCATGTAACTAGCAGTGACAGTTGATATGCGATGATTATAGTTCCCAATTAAATTCCAAAGCAAGCTGACTTCTGTGGCTCATTTATTGGCTGTTCATACCTACCTGACAATGTATCTTTTCCAAGAGATTTCAATTTCCTAGTGGTATGTGGCCTGTTGTCTAGGGGAGTACAATATCTGTGAAGGGCGTGTATGAACACTGAAGACTTTCAGGGAAGAATCCACATAATTCATGATTGCTACAATTTTCAACATCTAGTGTAACAAATGACAGTAGGCACAGTAGTTAGGACAGGTTTGAAGGGGCCACAATAGGTGGGCTTTCCACAGATGTGAGTTTTGTGTCTGGGGTCTGACAGACTTTGGGATTATTTCTGACAGTGGGAAGAACAATTGCCCTTTGCCTAAACTTTTGTCACAATATCTGAAGGGAAATGTTGACATATTTATGATAGCTCAGTTCATTTACCTTGGAAGACACAAATGTCCATAATTAGCCCCCAATTATTCAACATGTGGCCTTCTCTGCTGTTCTTCTTTTTACTGACTGCCTTTTGACAGTTTCTATACTGAATAGCTCATGGATAAAAAGGCATCAAATCAAACATATCCATTGTACTATTCACTCTATTAGTGAATAGTTAGTGAATAGTCCCCTGGCCAGTGGATTTTAGGCCAGGAAACTATAACCACCAGCCAAAACAAAGTCTGCACTAGTCTTGTGTTATGGATTGAATTTGTCACCCCCGTCCTGACACCAAAAAATAAACTATGTTGGAGAATGTGGTCTTATTTGGTGTTAAGGTCTTTACAGAGATAATCAAATTAAGATGAGACTATTAGAGAGGCCCCTAATCCAATCCTACTGGTGTCCTTAAAAAAGGGGAAATATAGACACGGAGAGACATACAGATAGGAAACATCCTAAAACGAGATACAGTGAAAGACAGTCCTAATGAAGTCAAGCAGAGATACCTACAACAGGTCCTTCTATCACAGCCCACCCTCAGAAGGACCAAGTCCTGCACATCTTGGTCTTGAACTTCTGGCTTTCAGATCTCTGAGACATGTATTTCTGTTGTGGTTTTTTATTATGGCAGCCTTAACAGTAGGATTTACATTCCTACTTAGGTATATATTGCTATTGGTAACACTGTCACGTGAGTCTGGTGGCTTTCTCCAGCTAGGTGCCTTGGTAAAGATTATCAATGACTGTGATTAACAACGGTGATATTTGGTTCTAGCCTCTATCACAGAATTGCTAGATTCTAGATCCTTTTCTACCTTGATAGTCATCCTAGAGGTTTTGCTATAACATTTGTTGCTCATTTCCACTCTGACCTGTGGCCTAAGCCATTGCAATTGACCTTACCAGGTTCAAAGTAGTCCTGTATAAAAGGAATCTATGTTATCTCTGTTTGACCAATATTTATGAAACTTATTTGACCATGGTTTATCCTTTGGGAATTATTATACATTGCTTTTTTGTTCTGTGAATGACTAAAGTGACTTTTCAAGGAGAAATTAGGATTAGACACTGGGTTGGGAGATAAAGGTCTTGGGATTCCCTTGAGATAGAAGTTATAGTCATTAATCTGAAGCAGGTGACATTTTAGATTAGATAATTATTTGTTGTGAGGGACCATTCCATGCTTTATAGTATATTTAGCAGTATCCCTGACTTCTGCCTACTAGATCTAGTAGCACCCACCTCCAACTCATTATAATCTAACTCTGCAGGCATTGCCAAATGTTCCTTAGGAAGGGAAGGTGCAATTGGTTATAAAAGTAATCTAAGGAATTTGAAAAATTTAGAGAGAGAGAGAGAGAGAGAGAGAGAGAGAGAGAGAGAGAGAAAGAGAAAGACCAATTCCTAGTCCCAATCCTAAAGATTCTGACTTAATAGGTGTAGCATAAGGCCTGAACTCTCTGTTTTCAAACTTTTTATTGGAATAAAATGTATATCAATATCTGACCACTGCTTCATTACCTGGCCACTGGCTGGTCTCCAAATGTGCTGTTCTTTCTACACCTATGTCTTTGATACACATAATGCTTCTAGAATATCTTTAAATTTGACCTTATGTTCTAACCCTTAATTGGCTATTATGACTTACCTCTAACATCACTTCTTCTAGGAAGCCTTCCTGATCTTTCCTGGCAGAGTTATGATTCTCTCTATAGCACCTTATACAAAATTCCATAGATCTTTATGACTGGTGTACAGTTTGTCAGGATACCATGATTAAGCTCTTCCTTCTAGACTGGATCCAATAGAAGAGGCAAAATTGGGTGTGAATTTCAGAAGGGGTTTGGATACTGGGTACTTTTGAATGTTGAATAAACCTGTATTGCTCCTGAAATTATTCAGAGTGGTTATCTTTCTACCAGTCTATGAGTCTCTTAAGGACAAACAGTCTGGTACGAATCTTTTAATACTTAGCTCCCAGTCAAGTTCCTGGCTCAATAACTGTTGGGTGAGTAGTTTCTGCCCTCAGTTTTAAAATAGAGGTTTAGGAACTCAAATTTTAAAGTAGAAGTGCCCAAAACATAGTGAATTTATTGATTTGTGGAAGAAAATGTTACTTTAATTCTTCCCTATCTTCTGAGTTTTCCATAAAGATCTTGTAAGACTTACATTTAAAAATTGGAGGAAGAGAAAAGCTGAGTCAATGTTAATGACATTCAAGTGCTAGTTTATAGGTAGTTTTCCTAAGTCCTAGTCATTTCAAAGTTGCCATTTAATGGGTGTTATACCATTTCCTTGGAGGAAGGAATGTTTTCCATCAAACTCACTGCTCCTTCAGGGATGGACTTGGATTTGGTTTTATGAACAGTAGTGATTTTTTTGTAAGGAGTATTTTGCTTCCACACAGGGTGGTATGATTCATAAAATAAAGCTCTTATGCCTTAATTATCCCTTCCAGGAATAAACCCCATTTCCTGTGACTATAATTCCTATTGTAAACCTGCTAGTTCCTTGTGTATAATGTCTTTCAATTGGTTGTTATCTTGTGTAGCCACATTAAATGCCACAAAATACTTGAGAATAGGAAATGAAAAAGGAGAAGGAGGAGGAGAGAATAGATGGCAGAATAGCAGCTGGTGGGGTTGAACCTCGCCTCTGCCCCCAAAGAGTGTGTTCCAACACCCAGATATCATCGGGGCTCTGGGGAGGAAGACAGAGCACACGGTTGCACCTTTTTCATTGAGCTGACCATGTCCGCAGAAGTTTGCACAGAGTGATCAAAGCACCCTTGCTGAAGAATGAAATATGCACTACTCTCTCCTTCCCGCCTCACCTCCCTCACTGGTTGTCACTTTTCTGGACACCTTGGATTACTGAACTAGTTAACTGACTTAATGGAATAATAAGTGCTATAGTGGCCTCTCTGCCATCTACTCTTTCCTGTTCTCAGGATAGTAACACCTTTATTTTCCTGTGGAGTAGGGTTTGGGGGAGGTAACCAAGAATCCTGCTTAACCTCATTTCTCCTTTTTGGAGGCCTCATGGCTGACTTATAGGAAAGAATCTAAATCCTTTGGTATGTGATACAAATAGACAGCATAATAAAAATTACATTTTGGGACCAATAATTTGGTAGCAAGGAGGCACTGAGTAAATGAGCAGCCAGTTAGAGCAGTTTGGCAGGATATGGGCCTCAACCAGAACTATTATTTAGAGGGAATTTTGCCAAAGCACACACACAGACTGAGAGCCTGTTTGGAGGCAAGCCCTGTGGTAAATGCTTTACATAATCTCATTTATGACAAAAGTAATTTCCAAAAACCAGAAGGACTCATACTTTTCTTTTGTGGCACGTTTCATCCTGGTAACTATATATTTGTTTATGTGATTAGGTGTTTCAACCTTTGACTCTAACTACTTAGTTTCCAACTATGTGCCTGACTCATAATAGATGATCCAAAGTTTTTTTAAATGATCAATGACTATGTTTTAGTTACAACTTTTGTGGAACCTAGCTTTTTGAGAAGAAACCTAACGGCATTCTAGAAAAACCTGGATAGCCATTCTGCAACAAAGGGCTAAGCAGGACAGTTGAAGGAACCTTCGCAACTTCACAAAACTAGAGAATTTGGCATTCACATGATCGCTCCCAATGCTGCTATGGTACGGCTCCTGTAGTTTAAATTCTTGAGAAAGAAAGGTAACAATTGGTCTAGCTTGGGTCCGTGGCCCATCTGTGATTCAAACAGCTCTGACTGAAAGGATGAAATCACATGGTAGGTACATGTTTGCAGGTGTGGGGAAGGTAGTTCTCAGAGAAAATGCATCACTGAGGGCTGAGAAGGTAACCCAAATGGTGTTACCTATAATGTGGGACTGGAAGGAAGACTGCAACATAATGTATAGAGATATTTTGAAAAGTTGTGCAATATGGCACGGTGTTTAGGACCTTCCTGGAGGCACAGGGGTTAAGTCTCAGCCTATGAAGCTATTCGAAGCTATTTGCAGCCACTGCAGCACAAGTTCGGTCCCCAGTCAGGGAGATTCCCACATGGTGCAGCAGACCTCTCCTGTCTCACCTGCTGCTCCCCTCAGCAGTGTATTTCTGTCAGTCTGCCTGTTCTGCTCCCCACTGTGTCTCTGGTGAACCCTCTCACCCCACCCCCCACACTTCTGGTCTACCCCCCAGCTCTTGTATGCATAAATAAATAAATCTTAAAAAAAATAGAAATGCGCAATACATTAAAAAAATATGACAGTGTTTAGATGCCAAGGTTCAATACCACATCCTATGTGTTCCTCGGCAAATTACTTAATTTCTTAGTGTTTCAGTATCCTAATTTGCAAAATGAGGATAATGGGAGTATTAACCATGTTGACTTGTTACGAGTTTTAAAAGAGATAATACAAGTGAAACATACTAGAACCTGAAACATATACTGCACATATTAACCAGTGTTTTTCAAAATTTAATGCATTCCCTACAAAGTGTCAGAAGGGAAAATGAAGACTAGCTTAGAAAAGGATCCTGCAGAAATTTTATGATTATATTATCAGATGTATGGTTCTCTTTCAATTTAATCATGTTCCCACTTGGGTTCCTGATCTCTGGGTTTTTTCTTTACATGCTAAGGGATATATTAACAGCAACCCCATTTAAGGCCAATCTATGGAAGGAAATACTATATTCTGTTTATAGTTATAGTAATTCCTTTGAGATTTTGATTACCTTTTTATTCTATTAATTTCTTTTGGTTGTCAGGTCATTTGCCATTTACCTGAAGATGAATTTTCAGGTTGAGTCAAAGTGAGGGTTTTTTTTTCCCCCTATAAAAACATCTCATTCTGTGTTTCAAGAATCTTAGCCCTGGAAAACAATCTGTTGGCCTATACCCTGTGTATTATAGATGAGAAAACTAGAGGTCAGAGAAGACGCATGATTAATTCAAGGTCACTCACCTAAATAGCAGAGGAGATAGATTCTGAATTAATAGATGAAAATACTTTCTACTGAATACCATGAATGAAAAAGAAGTTATACTCCTGCCATTAGTCTTATAGAAACACTTGTTTCTGTGAATATTTTTCCTCATTCTTTGTGGTACTGTTGTTTAGACAGTTCAATTTTTGATACCTGTTTTCCAAGGTCCTTAAAGTGCTCAATAGTATACTCCATTTTAAAAAATTGAGGCAAATTGGTTTACAACACTGTATATGATTTAAGGGAATAGGTTTACACCCTCTCAGATGTACCTCATCACTCAACACCCACCATCAAAGCACCCCTAAAGTATCATTACATCAAAGCATCCATTACAGCCCACTGGGACACCTTCCCCTTTTGTCACACTGCCTGCTTTACTACCCCTCTCATAGTCTCAATTATATTTCAGTTATATTTCTAGGTTTTGTTTTGTTTTTATTTTGTCAGTTCTTTGTTTTATTTCTTTCAAGAATTCCATTGAACTTTGATAGGGATTGCATTGAATTTACATATTGCTTTGGGTACCATGGCCATTTAACAATGTCAGTTCTTCAAATCCACCAGCATGGGACACCTTTCCATTCTCTGTATCTTCTATTTATTTTAATAATAAGGTTTTTGTTGAATAAATCGTTTACCTCCATTATTAGGTTTAGTCTTAAGTATTTAATATATTTTAATGCTGCTGTAATTGGGATTGTTTTCTTGATTTCTTTCTCTGCTAGTTTGTTATTTGCACATAGGGATACAACAGAGTTTTGTGTATTGTTTTTGTAGCCTGTCACTTGGCTATACCATTTTATTGTTTTTATTTAGTGGAGTCTTTATGGTTTTCTATGTATATTATCATGTCATCTGAAATAGAGATAGTGTCACTTATTTGTTTCCAATTTGGGTCCCTTTTATAGCTTTCTTTTGCATAATTTCACTAGCTAGGACTTCCAACACCATGGTGAGCAGTAGTTGTGAAAGTGGGCATCCTTGTAATGTGCCCCATCTTAGAGGAAAAACTTTCAGTTCCTCACCATTGAGTATGATGCTACCTGGGTTTGGCATATGTGTTCTTTATTATGTTGAGGTATATTGCTTCTAGTCATATTTTATTTAAGAGCTTTTATCATAAATGGATGCTGAATCTTATCAATGTCTTCTCTGTATGATCATATGATTTTTGTCTTTCCTTTTGTTGATACAGTGAATTATATTGATTGATATGCATATGTTCAACTATCCTTGCATCCCTGGAATAAATCCTATTTGGTCATGATGTACGATCCTTTCAATGTAGTGTTGAATTTGATTTGCTGAGATTTGGTTGAGGATTTTTTCATTTGTGTTCATCAGGGATTTGTAGTTTTATTTTTTATTTTTTTAAGATTTATTTATTTATGCATACAAGAGTTGGGGTGCAGGCCAGAGGTGTGTGTGTGGGGGGTGGTGAGAGGATTCACCAGAGACAAAGCTGGGAGCAAAACAGACAGATCTACTGAAATACACTGCTGAGGGGAGCAGCAGGTGAAGCAGGAGAGGTCTGCTGTGCCATGTGGGAATGTCCCTGGCTGGGAATTGAACTCATGCTGCAGTGGCTGCGGATAGCTACATAGGCTGAGATTTAACCCCTTGCACCACAAGAGAGGCCTTGTAGTTTTATTTTTTTGTGTTAATCTTCTGTCAATTATATGTGTTGCAGATACCTTCTCTTTGTGGTTTTCCTTTTCACTTTTTTCGTGGTGACCTTTGTTAAGTAGACAAGAGCAACAACTAGAGATCATATGGTGAAATCAAAAACATGAAAATGAGTTTTCATGAAAAATTATCTTAGTAACTGACTCAATTTTGATGTGTTGGTTTCCTTGGTGCTGCCCTGTCTGTATCCAGGGAATAATGTGGGCTCTTCCTCCAACATGCCATCTATTCTCCCTACCCATGCAAGAGCAAGAGCAAGAGCAAGAGCTGAGGTATGGGAAGCTCTTTGTGAATGAGCTCCTGCCAGAAAACTTCCATCTTTATTCTTTTTCTGTGAAATTGTCTTTGCTATTTTGGACAGTTTGCAATTTTGCATTTCCATAAAGATTTTAGATATAGTCATAAATTTCCACACCAAAAAATAGTTGTGGCTGGGATTATAATTTCATTTAACTTTCAGCTTAAAACTGGGAAAAATTGGAGTCTTTACAGTGATTTGTTTTCAAGTCAATGAGCACTATACTTGCCTCCATTTAATTGGTCTTTTTTTGGTGTATCTCAAATTTTTAATTTTCTTCATAAAGATTTTGTATTATTTGAGATATTTTTCTTAATAACCTTTCAATTTTTATGCTTTTATAAATGTTCATTTTCTAATTTTTTTGGTTGGCATATAGAAATGTAATTCCTTTATTTCATTTCCTATGGTCCTATTGCTAACATTTTTCATTAAAAATTATACTTTGCTTATTACAGATTTTCTTTTTTTTATTTTATGATCAAAATTTTTTTAATATATATTTTTATTGTTATTTATGTCTTTTACATTTTGTATTCCCCTTGGGTAG
>PVIJ01000077.1:264464-421274 GCA_004024925.1 Scalopus aquaticus | reverse complement strand
AAACTGTCTCTATTTGCAGACGATATGATAATATATATACAAAACCCTAAAAACTCCATAGGAAAACTGCTCAAAATAATAGACCAGTTCAGTAAAGTAGCTGGATACAAAATCAACGCACAAAAGTCAGTAGCATTCCTCTATGCAAACACCCAATCTGAAGAAGAAGAAATTAAGAAATCCATCCCCTTCAAAATCGAAACCAAAAAAATAAAATACCTGGGAATAAATCTAACAAAAAACATAAAGGACTTATACAAAGAAAACGACATGGAATAGTTTTAAATGTCAAAAACATTGCTTGGTTTCTGAGAACTTTTGTCTTTTTTAGATTTAACCATTCTTCATTTTGTGAAAGACTTAATTTAACTACATCATGAATAGATTAAAAGCATGAATAAATACTTCCTGTTTAGGGAATCTATTCTGAAGTCTATCATGACTTCAGAAGTCATGATATTTAATGCTTCTTTGCTCTTTTGAAAGCTCGTGATCGGAGCAGGTTGCCTTTTCACAACTTCAGTAAACAACCAGGATTAGTTCATTTCTGTCTGGATTTATATTTGTTTTCTTTTAGCAACAAGAAGTAGATTATGATGAATCATGGTTCCATCAACCTGGGCATTTTCTCAAAGAAGCACATGACATGAAGTTCCTTTAATGTTTTCAGGCAAAGTTTGCTTTTCTTTACTTTGTGTAACATGAACCTTTTATTTCAAATACATCAAATCTCATACCTACCAGAATCAAATATAGATATTCCTGACTGCTACTATATTATATCATGTTTTTTTCTAGCTTTTCAGGTCCCGTATGAGTGGATTTTTCTAATTCTGTAGTTATTCTCCAAGCTTAAAACTGAACCAAAAAGTCCAACAACCTCTTTAGGGAGGAATATTCCTAAATTATTTAGTAAACACTGCCTAGTTGAAGTCAGTGAATCGACTGTCACTTGTTTGGTGATTTTATTGACCCCAGATATTACTCGGTGACAATGTCCAGGGCCCTTTTTAAATTGTACCCGTCTCGTGGTTTGGGGATTCTTTCCTGTCTCTTACAGTTGTCTGATCATCTCACTAACATCTGATGATAATTTCTGCCTTGCCAGTGTCTTTCCTTTCTCCTTATGCCCTTCTCTTTTTATTCCACTAATCTGCAGAGGACTTCGTACCATAGTAAAAAGGAGGAGAATCTGATCAGTTTTATTAATAATAATGGGCATATCTTCATGTATGGATTTCCTTTTATCTGTTTTGAACAAGAAACTTTATATTATCCTTGACATTTATCTTAATTTTGTACAGAGGAATTTTTTCACATCCTTCATTTTTTTTTTTTAAGATTTATTTATTTATACATACAAGCTGGGGTACAGGCCAGAGGCATGGGGCGGCGAGAGGGTTCACCAGAGACAGAGCAGGGAGCAGAACAGGCAGATCAGAAATACACTGCTGAGGGGAGCAGCGGGCGAGGCAGGAGAGGTCTGCCCCACCATGTGGGATTCTCCCTGGCCGGGCGTCGAACTCGCACAGCAAGCTGTCAACAGCTGCACAGCGCAGCGCTCAACCGCTGCGCCACCAGGGAGACCCACATCCTTCATTTTGAACGTCAAGATTATTTCTACAAGAGAATAGAGCTAGAGAACCAATATAACTTTGAATTTGAGAATTGATTCTCATCTCAAACAATAGTCTTAGCTTTCAAAAGAGCAAAGAAGCATTAAATAAAGCATAGTCACTTACTGATGTGCATAATAATCCACCAACATTTGTCTACAATTCTTAAACACTGGTTTTAATATATCTTAGTGTAGCATAGACTCAAAGAGTGGAAATTTGCCTTGGGTCATGAATTCTTACTTCCACTCTTAGATATTTAACAAACCCATTCCTTACTATCTGACATTGTTTTGGAAAGGCACTAGGGATTTAGTGAATAAAAAAAATCTTCCGTTTTATGGAGTTATTTTATATACTGAGATATCACCAATAATATAAGTTATTTTATTTGAATGCTTTTGTTCCGACACAAAGGTCATAAAATTAACTGTTGAAGTCTTGATGAAGTCTTTTTTTCTCATCCATGTATTAAGAACATGAGTATCTCTCTCAATGCACTTGATACTCTTAAATTTACTGAAAATTAAACTTAGTGAATCTTCTACTTCCTATATTCTAAGCTCCTTATAGGCAGGGTTCACTTTTTAAACAGCTCCATACTTCCTGTAGGGGTTTGTATGTGGAATATACGCCAATGTTGATGGAACTCACCCAGGCTCATAATTCTTTGATAACTTTGAGAATATTTACCCTGTGGTGATTCTGGCATCTATAGACACTTAGTAAATATTGATTTAATTTGCATATAATGTATAATATCACAAGAATGTACCTACTTGTTATTTGCCCACAATCAAACCCAAAGCTTCCAGTAGATATCCTTTACAATGGCTTTTTGATATAGCACAACTTTAACCTCTGCTGCTTTTGTGTCAAACATGATATCACATATTTGCAAGCAGGTAGGTTGTTTGCTTTTTGAGAAATGAACACCATGAAGCAGCAGATTTGTTGTTCAGACCAGAATTGTTGTTCACAGAAATTATCAGACTGATAATTCCTGTGAAATTTCCTGGTTTTGTTTGTTTGTTTTAGAAGAATTAGAACTTGAGAGCATTAGAGCCTCCAGTCCCCACACCTGATACAAGTTGCACTTATGATGAGTGAGTGGAAGGGCTAGGTATGCTCTATGGCACACACAAGAGCTAAATTAAGCTATCTTCAGTCAAAAAAATACTCTAGGAAGGAAGTGAATTGATACCCATAGTTTTACCTTTATCTTCTAATATTGTATCATCGTTTCCTCCCTGGATTTAGATGCATGAAAACACTACTACAGACAAAAGGTATTTTTAAGATTGAAATTTGGTAATTTTTAGAATCAGAATTTTAAGCAGCAAATTTTGGAGTGTGAAGTATATGTAAGTGTATCAATGCAATTTTATATAAACAAAATATGTACTAGAAATTTTCATCTAAAATTGAAACAAAATATAGGAAACTGCTCTTAAATACTTACTGAGCCTTCACAATATGGACTGTTGGTTATTTTGAGACATTTGGAATTCAGTGGGTTTGTTATTGTTTTTGTTATAAAGTTGGCATATCCTTTTATCCAAGATTGAGACATTCAGCCTACCTCACATTTTTCTTAAGAGTTGAAATAACCAACAAAATTGCTGACAGCAAAGTTTAATTTATTAGACTTTTTCTGCCTTGGGTATTTAGTAGTAAATGATAGTCATTATATCTCAGAATGAAAAAAACAAAGTGCTTGCATCTTTTAAATAGTCAAACTTGTTATAGCACATTAATCACATTTAAAGTCTTTCTGTCTAGAATTTTTTTTTTCTGTTTTTTGATGTTGGTATTGATATAACAGTTACCCATGTGCAAAGGAAAGAAAGCTTATCCACATGTAGATTTTATTTCTTATTTTAAACAATTGCTTGGTACACTCATATCCTTCATCATTGTCATAAAACAAAAACTAGAAAATCCTCTTTATTTTGAAAAGCAAACATTGGTTGAAAAGAACTTGAACTTTGGAGACTAAAGTGGTGTTTTTGAATCCGTATTATGCCAATTAGTACCTGAGCCTTATGCAAAATCCCTCATAGTTTCTAAGTTGCCATTTCCAGCCTACTAGAAATGACACCTATTTTTTACATAATTTTTGTAAGGATTTTCAGGCACAGGGTTTGACATGTTGCAGTTGCCCAATAGATGTAGCTATAGTAATTTATTATATGAGCTGTGAGAAACAGTGGGAGGAGTTAAGGGGGTGGTGGTATTAGGAAAAAGATTCTAAATCATCACATCACTGACTTTATATGACTATTGGAAATAAACATCCAGTAAAAGAACTAAGGGAATCCAAATACTATCTTTTAAAACATAGCTAGTAATTCAAGAAACACCATGCTCAACTGAGCTGAAAAATGGATGCTGTATAGAGATTTGTTTGAACGGTGTGATTTGGTCCTTGTCATCCATTATTTGGTGTAACATGGTCTTCTGGTTTTCCAGTTCCCTTTAATTCTGCCAAGTGCTTGACTTGTAAAGACTTTCATTTCACATTGCACTTATGGTAGTGAAATATGTTTAGCGCTAAGGTAAACCAGTACTATTTTGTGTGAGAAGTCATACAAAAGAAGTAGTTTTCATTCTTCCACTGGCAAACAGTCCAATTTCAATTTTTTAGAAATAAGGAAAAGAGTTCCATTTAATCAGTGGTTAATTGAGACCTGTATTTTTTCTCCTCCAGTTTCCACCATAATTTGGCTTTTCTTCTTCTAATATAAAGTCTATTAGACTGTAGTACAGGTTGCATCACAGAAGTAAATAACAGCATGTTTCCTTGGGAGCAACTGAACAACAGAATAAAACAGTGCTTACTGTTTTTTGAAAGTTGTGTGATATTGTCATGGTAATACAGAGTTGCATCATGTTGTCATAGCAACCAGAATTATAAAACGGATTTAAAGAGGATGAAGAGATACCCTTTGGTGTTGTGATTCCTTTGACTTCAAAGATTTCATTCCTTCTCTTCTGCTACTTATTTCGTTTTGCTTCCTTTTTATAAAATGTGGAAGGAGAGCATGACTAGAGGGGAAAGTGGGAATTTCTACTTCTCCCCAAATGAAGAGTCCCAGCACAGGGCTTAAGTCATCACATTCTGTTTGAGCCAGGTAGAAGTCAGGGTCTGGAACAGATACACTGCTGTGGCAAGTCATCCCAACCCCAAGAAGGAGGAAGTTCCATTCCGAATGGGTTGAAAAGGTATTTCATCTTTCTTTATGATTATTCATGGCTTTTCTTTCAAGCAAATACATCCCAATCCTCCTCGGAACAAAACACAATATTGAGCTTTGGGACCTGATTCATCAACTTTATCAGGCTTTGGGGAAGACTATTTCTTCCCTGTAATTAGAATGATTTAGGTCATTATAGTTGCTCAAGAGGTTCAACTTTGACCCTTGAGGTGAAAAACTAATTTCAATGCAAACCATTTCCTTTATTCCACAGTGGGGTCCAAAAAGAAAAAAGGCATTACAAGGCAGTCAAGACATTTGTTACTGGAATGCATCCAATGACAGAGTCTACAAATAGTGATTGAAAAAAAGATAAATTTTCTAACTGAAAATGTGTGCTAAAATTCAGTTGTTGTAAATACTCTTCCTCTGCACTCAGCTCTTAACCCTCTTGGCTTTAGCGATTTGCTTTCATTCTTTGTTACTACATTGCCTCCTCTAGACTTGTGTTTTAACAAACTCTTGTGATGCAAGTTACAGCAAGTTTAAGGCATTAATAGTGGCCAGGTAGTATAATACTATTTTTAATGAATGTCTGTTTTCTATTCTTTGCCGTGCTTTCTTTGGAAACAGGCCCACGAAACAAAGTATTAAGAAAACACACTGCTGCCCTGGAATGTGTGTATTAGCTGCAGATTATTTCCTATTAGCAGATTAGCTGCAAGGCTATTGGCTCAGGAAGGTCTTTGAGAGTATTTTGTTTTGTAACTGATTCAAGCCATGGGAGAGAATTGCCACCATGATTGGAAAGAAGAATTAGCTACTGTTGCCATGGACACTGGAGTTCACAGTCCCATTGTTAAATCCAGTGCTTGAGAATGAGATGCCCCAGCATGAGTTCGAGCTTTGTTAATGAAATGATCGAATATATTTTTTCAGAGCTGTAACACAATCTTGTGAAAGATATATGAAATACATTTTGGCTACAGAAATATTTAGTTTCCTTTATAAATCAGTGTTTTCCACCAAGATAAAATCTTTGCTATAGCCCTTGGTGGAAACTAATATGTACGTACACCTATTTAAATCTTTAATTACCTTTGTAATACATGCTCATTTATAGCATATCTTTGAAATTTATTTTGTTTAAATATAGAGGAGTAAAATAAAATTTTAAATGTTTAAATAGTTGAAAGTTCTATACCAGTATGACTTCTAATAGCACAGATCCATGATAGTATTATATTTTGGGTAAATCTTGTTTTGAAGTGCTTTAGAATAATGTAGATCAAAGCTGCCAATATGTTTCGAAGGAGGGCTGGAAAAGAGAATCTGACATATAGCAAGTTTTAATTTTTAAATCCGTAAAGAATTTGTGAAAGTTAAAGACAAGAGGTTTGTTATTCTGTAGGTACAACCCCGTGAGGTTCAAAGGGAAAGTGACAAAATGTTATCAGTCCTGGACTTGTACTTGGTGTCCAGTCAAGAAATTTAAGTGCAGGCTAGAAGCCAAGCATGATGTTCTGTACTTCAGAGAGGTTGTGGTCTCAACCAGGCTTTCTTTTTTTATATATATCTTAACCCCTCCTAACCATCAAAAATATTTTGTTCTATTTGTTTACCTTTTACAATATTATTTCTTTCATTTACTTTTCAGAGAAACCTAGATTCAAATCATGTTTCCACTGCTTACTAATCATGTGACTTTGGGTCAATTAATTATTTTGTAAATACAACTCGGTCTCCTTGTCTATAAAATAGAATGCTAGTAGCACCCAACACGGAAAGTTTTGTGGATTAAGCTAAATAAGAATGGTCAATAGAGTGATGTGTGGGGCTGGGCATTCAGTCAATATAGTTGTTGTATTCTGAAGCCTTTAGTGGTTCCTATTTCTGACCAAAAAATGTTCAGGTTTTCTAGCACGGTAATGGTCTAATTACTGCAAATTTATCCCTCTCTCCAACAAACTCAGGAGATATATATCTAGTTATTGTCCCGGATACCCCGAACATGAGTATTTTCTCCTCTGCATCGTTGCTTAGCAAAGTCCCCAAATAAGAGTATCCAATAATAATAATAATTTCTTTAAAATTTAGCAATCTTTGAAATAATTTCTGACTAGCCTCCCTCCCCCAATTTTTTGGCTTCTTGTCTTAGTAGTTTCTTCATATTAGTAAATCTATGTAATAGAAACCAATTAAGAACTGAACTGAGATTAAAGTAACCTTTAACCTTCATGGTCATGAGGACTTCCTGGGTAAGTTTCATTTATGAAAAAAATTCACAAAAACTAACCTCATCCTAAGGAGATCCACTTGCCACAAATTCTTGTATCCTAAAAATTTTAATTAACTAGTTGGTGTTTAGTTTCAGTCTTAAATGTTAAACCTGTAGTGGACTAGGTTAGCATCTTATCTTGATATTTATCTTTATACAATGTTTCTGATAACTTCATTGAACTAGTGACATCCTAAGCTTTCCATAGTTTCTTTGTGTTAGCAATGTATTGGTGAAGATGGTCACTTTCAGCCAGAGCTGAAGGACACAGCAAACCAACAGAAATTCAACATGAAATGAGTAATAATATAATGTGCTAATAGACTATACTAAGTGTTATCCCACTGGACTATCCTAGAAACTACATTCTATGTAAATACATGCAAATAACTCTCTTATTTGGAAATAAAATCTGGCAACTTCTGCTACCTGTGACATTCTGAGAAAAAAAAACAAAAAACAAAGGCCACAAAGGTCTCATCACAGAGAATAGGCTGCCCAAGAAGGGAATTGGAACCATCTTTGGCAGACTTTAATTATTCTTCTACACCATAGAGGTTTGAATGTTTTTTGTTTACTTTCCAGTTTGCATTGCAGAAATGGAAAAGGGAATAATCTACCATAAACTGACATCCTGAATACAATATGAAGATTTTTTAATTGTTTTTAAGATTTATTGTTATTTTACTTATGCATACAAGAACTGAAGTATAAGTGGGGTGAGTGAGAGGATTCACCAGAGACAGAGTGGGGAGCAGAACAGCAGATCTACTGAAATACACTGCTGAGGGGAGCAGTGGGTGAGACAGGCGAGGTCTGCTGTGCCATGTGGGTCAGCTCCCTGGCCTGGGATCAAACTCATGCTGCAGTGGCTGATGATTGCTTGAGAGTGCTAAGACTTAACCCTTTGTGCCACCAGGGAGGCACAATTTTTGTTTTTTAAAACAGAATTCATAATTTATGTTCAAGTATTTTTGTTGTTTTTCCTGTGTGTTTTGATAATGGTAGAATTAAATCATTTGAAGTACAAAGGATTCTGCCAGTTTTATATTCAAAGAACTGTAGTCTGTTTTGGATTTACTCTGAGTAGAGGAACAATTGTACTCCAGTTTACAAAATAATAACCCCTCCCCCAAATTCTAGAAAAACACTTTTTTTTTAGTCCTTGATAATAATTTAAAGGAAAGATTCTTAAGAAGATAATCACAGTTTCAAATGCCCTGAGATTAATTCTGTGGTCTGGGACAATGGAGTTATTTGGGCAGATCAACCCGTGACTGTTGGCAACAGCGATAATATACAAACCCGAAGAATAAAAGCAGAAAGGTAGTTTTATGACTCAGGAAGGGCTCTGAATAAAAGTCGAAATTTAGTGATTACTGTACCACCTTTGTAGCCTCTTGTAATGGAAATAAGAATTTAGAGTCTGGAATTCCAGATCATTAAAATCTTTATTCATTAAACCTTATTTTAAAAAGTTACTTTTTATGCATTCTCCATGCATGAAAGAGGAAATTGAAGGATCGGTGGTGCATAGTGTGTGTGTACAACAAGTTTTGTATGGATTTTCAGGTGTGCATTATAATTGGAAAGAATTTGAATAAATACAATGATATAATTAACTCTGTCTCTATCCTCTTACAGTAAAAGGCATTTTAAGTTATCCTTAACTTAAGGGAAAATAGTGATGCAGAGGGTTATTTTCTAGACTTACTACTTGCTTATTATAATTACTGAATTTTATGAGGACTGAGACATTTAACAATTCCCTGTAAAACCTTGTCTTGCCCTAGTAAAATCCCCTCATCTTGGTAAGATAAAGTTTGTTGGACAGAACCTCTGTGTGTGCCTTGCACTGGTATCTGTATAAAAATACAAGTGCAAAACAAAATGGAATGAAATATAGAGATTGCCATCAGGCGAATTCCACAGACATTATTCCGTTCTTGTTTTCTTCTACATATATATTTAGATAGAAAAAGGAAATTGGAGAATTGGAGAATCGGTAACATTTTTGCCCCTAGCAGAGGATGGAGGGACACAAATCAGTACAATATATTTTGATGTATAGCATAAGAAATGTCTTATTAAAAACTATGTTTAAGATGGCTCAAGACCTCTAGGATTTGAATATAGCTAGATATGTAAAAGCACAGTAAATATGATCCCCTTGTTCTTTGACTTTTTAAAAAGCATTTTAATACTTCAGGAAGTTGTAAATTGAAGGGGGCTCTGTTAAAAAGATGTATTCAATAGGGATCCTAATAAAGTATATTCCTGATAACACTTACTGTCTCTTCCAAATGTCATAGGTCCATTTTGTCTTATGCCTAAGCCGTACTTTGCTTTGAAATTAGATTATAATGTGTCCTCAGAGCATCATAATTCAGGATCTTTTGATACAAATAAATGAAAACAAAATGTGCACTCTTTAATTAGTGTTTAAAAATCCAACTCTTTTTTAGTAAACCAAGAAATATGTGATTGTTGCACTGAATTCTGTTAGACAATGGTGTGCCATAAAACTTTTTAATTAGAAAATATTGAATGCTGCAGGAAGAATTTTGCCTCTTTTCTAAAAAGCAGGGGTGGAGAGAACTTTAATTTATTTTTCCTTAGAAGCTTGTTGCTTTTTTAAGACTAGGATTCAATCAGAATTTTGGTTTTGTACAAAGGGCCAATGGGGCCACACAAAAATGAAGTAAGAAAATGTTCCCACATGCTGTGATAAAATATGCTAATGTTTTATTAGTATCACCTATATTTCATCCGTTCCTCAATGAAAAAGTGTGTGCCACGTAATTCACTTGAGAGTAGGTCTGTATTCCAGTTTAGACAAGAATGGGGGTAACATACAGAGAATACGAGAAGCAAACTCAGTCATAAAGATTGAACTTTGAGCAGACAAGGAGTGTCATTGTTGAAAATCTTCAGAGTTGTCCTTTTGGACGACAGGATGTTGTCACTGTAGGAAAAAAAAAGTGTAAGTAGCTGTGACCTACTAAAAAGAGTATTTAGGTTTTTTAAATGAGAACATTTTTTTAAAGTATTAAAACTTACATAACCTAGCCTCAATTATAATAAGCCTCAACTACTTAGCTGATTGTTTTCATTCTGAATTATCCAGTGTCTACTATACCATGCTACATCTTGTTTTCTGCCTTTCAGTATGAATTTTCCTAAGTTACTTTGAATGAGAACAGAAAATTTAGTCTCCAAAAGATTCTGGAGGAGCTATTTTTAAAATGGCCAGTTTACTGCTTGGTTGTCTTATACTAAAACCAGACAAGATTGATCACTGTGACGCTCCTCCATGCATACATAAAAGCAATTTTAAAAAGAACAATAGCAATTTAAACACAGAGAAAACCATACTTTGTAATTCTCTGAATGACTTCTTTTAGCTCGGTGCCTTGTCCCAAGTAATGAAAGTGGGAAGGAGACTGTAGCTCCTAACTGTATTTGGAATTTCATATGTGCCCTAGGTTTTCTTGCTCACATTTCTTCCCTCTACTTATATTCAGATATATTTTTCTTCATTTGTTTTAATAGTACTTCACTGAAGTACTGAGCCATATAGCTATTGCAGCTTTCATTATTGTTTCTAAGGAAAGAAATGCCATTACTTGATAATCAGTTGGCCCATCTCAGTTAAATATATCACAGACTTAGGATATTTATGTCTCATTGCTGCTGGGCATATATGAACACATAACTTAGAGTGTCCTGGGAATGTAAAATGTATCTTTTGTTACTGACAGTGCCAGGAACTGCAGCTGGTCATTAAGAAGAGTCTGCTTTCTTGTGGATGTCATTTTACCTCTTCTTATTTTTAAGCAAATTGGTGGTAGTGAACCAGATTTTCACAATATAAGAATTAGGAAGTGTGGGAACTAAGCACAATTGCCCATGTTTTCGTTAATGCTGAAACTAAGACATTTCCAAATTTCAGTTTTCACAGGCTGGTTGATTCCTTACAGGATTTATTCTAAAGAAATGATTTTCCAAACACTTTTTAAGTAAATGTTATTCATGTCAAATCCATGGATCTCAATATGTAGTGGGGTTACACACCCGTGCCCTACTGTGATAATACAACACTCACCTGTTCCATCAGTCGATGCTCCATCCATGTTCTCCATTCTTACTGTTTAATAAATGTCAGAAAACACATAACATTTAGTATAAATTTTGAAATAATCTAGTTTTCTTGACTCTGGATTTAACGGTGACATCTCCCAATCTGCTTTCTTCGTTGTATTATGAATGAGAGCTATTCATCCATTCAGAAAATTTGTTGGTGTCCCAACTACTCTGTGCTCCAGGCACTGCACCTGGCCTTGGGGAACAGGGGTGCAGCAATCGAGTCCCAGGCAGTGGACTATGTAACGTATGTTTTGTCTAGGAAATTAAATATATATATATTAGACTCATGATTACAAGAAAGTGCAGGTATGGTGGTAATAGAGAAAGGGCTCTTTTTTGTACCGTTAGGTTTCCCACCTTGTTATTTTATGTCTAATATTTTCTCCAAAATATTTGTTGAGAGAATGATGAATGATATATCTGTTACCTTCGGGTACTACATAAGGTATCTAAATCGTTCAAATGATTTGTGTAGTAATTTGTTTCCAAAGTGTAATTTAAACTTCCTCGCATAGAAAAGTCTCACAGATGTGAACTCAGGATAAGAAATGCAGTGGACTAATAAGTTAAATATATCTTCTTACATATATGCATATTTTCTTAAGTAGATATGCCTGGATGAATCATTCGAATTAATTCCACTCTATTTGGTGGGCAAATGTAATAATGTTATATTTAAAGTGTACCCTTACAAATGATTGAGAAGGTGGTATGGGCAGTAATCATTAGTGAATCCTTAAAAAGATCAAGTAATAAGAATAGTAGCTAATGCTTATGTAATAATGACTATGTGCTTTTCTCCATCCTAAGTACTGTATTTGTATTACCTTATTTATTCCTAACAGCTCTTTAGACAGTTGCTATTATGTGCATTTTATCAATGAAGTTAAACAGGCACAGAGAGGTTTGCTTCTGGATTATTTTCAGGTTCTCTATTTCTCTCAGAGGCAGTACCTTGCGTGCTGGGTCCTCTGTCTTCCACATCTCTTTTCAGTCTGCATGTTTGCCTAATTCCTTGAACAGTGCTAGGCTTTGAGACACTCCTACTGCTTTCTGGGATTACATTATCTATTTCCTTTCTGGCCCTCCATCAAGGAAGCTCCCCAAAGGCAGGGCATGTGCCTTGCTCTTTGCTCTTTCTTCAGCGGCTGCCACGGAGGCTGGCCCATGGGCAGTACCCAGAGAGCTCTGGCATGAATGACTTGCAAAGACACTGCTATTTGCTAGGAAGATATGAGCATGTGACAGTGTAATGAAAAGGCAGTTTTTTCTCTTCTCCTTTCAAATGTGTCATCCCCACTCCTTACTCAGGCACCTCTTCTCTCTTGATTCATCACTGATAGTCTAATACCTGGTCTTCCTGTTCTCTTGTCCACTCAGCCGTTTCTGACCAGACCATCTTCTCAGCCACGTCATGTCCTGATTCAGAAGCTGCTGGTGCTGCGACTTGGGTTGTCATTAAGATGCTTCCTCTGTCTTGTCCCTTCAACTCCAGAGTTCTTTACCATTCTACTACAGAGTAGCTATATAAGCTATTGACCATATAAATTTACAAACTATAGTTAATATATTAACTATATGAGTCAGGATGCAGGAGGCACATTAACAATTAAAGGCGCATATTTGATTCCTATTGCTGTGTCGCAAATTACAGAAATTTAACCACTTCAAATACACATAAATTTATTCCCACACAGCTTCTATGGCTCAGTAATGAGAGTACATGATGGTAGATACTCTACTTAGGGTCCAACTGGGCTGAAATGGACAATCAGCCAAGGCTGGGGTTCCCATTTGGGCTCAGAGTCCTCTTCTGAGCTTATTGGTAGCTGGAAAAATGCATTTCCTTGTAGCTGTAGGACTGAGATCACCGCTTTCCTTCTAGTTGTTGTCCAGGAATTACTCTTGGCTCCTATTGACAGTTTCTTGCCCTATACCCCCATTGATGCTTGTTTTCTTCTAAGCCACATCTGACTTCCTCTTCTGTAACCAACCAGATGAAACTTTTATAAGGCTTGTGTAGTGATGAGGTAAGGTCCACCTGGATAATCTATCAGCTGCTGGGACTTTAATTGCATCTATAAAATCCCTGTCCATACTGCCTAAAGCAGTGTTCACAACTGGCTGAGAAAGGGTGTGTGGACATGAGAAGCCGGGTTCTCAGAGGGCCGGCCATCTTAGGGTTTTGCCTACTCCAAAGAGTAATGAATTCCATATTCTTAAAGGGAAATGTAGTTCTAGGGGTGATGCCGCAATACAACTAGTTCTTCAATGTTAGTGGTGTATTCTTTTCCAAACCAATATTTCTAGAAGTCCTACAATTCATCCACTACTATTCTTCAAGTTGTTATATGCTCTATCAGTGAGATAAGATGAAAAACTACTTTAGCATCGCCACTCAAATAGCAGATTCTAAAGATAAAATTATAGAAGGTATTATTTCTAGGAGTAATAAATGTATAAAGCTATTTTAGGTGAAGCTGAATAGTTGAAGTATTCTCAAGAATAGCTTTATACTATGTTACAAAGTGAATAATAAACTCCAAACAGAGAAGTTGGACAAAAGAACTGAAAGGAAACAGAACAAGAATTTAGGAAAGCTGACTCCTAATCGCTATTTGCATTTTACATGGTGATATTTGTGATGCCTTTAACATCTCGGTACTGTAAATATTTCTTATATTTGGGGGACAGTCTATTTGACTTGGTGTTTTTAGTTTTGTTTTACAACACTAAAATTTGCAAATCTGTATGAAATATTGACTATTCAACTTATTAAACCTTTAAATATTAAATATAAGACATTTTAAATGAGTTTAAAATAATCATATTATGATAGTGTGTTCACCTATATTTCCCTGCAAGGTCTTTATTTTACGCTTAAGTTAATGAAAATATATGACATTGCTAGCAGTGTCAAAGATAGAAGGAATGCTTTTCTAGTTAAGGTAGTCTGTCTCCTTTTGAGATACTTCGATATTAGTTTATTTTAGTATATGTGCTGCCGAAGTGAGCACGGTATTAGTTTATTTCAATGAATAAAGGATGCTTTCAGTAATTCTAAAATATTTAACTTAACAGAGATTTCATCTGTTCTGTTACAAGAATAAAACTGCTCTATTTTTCTCCAGAATTGTAGTGTTAAAATGATTGAGGGGGATAAAATGCATTTCACAAAGCAGCTGTGAGTCAAACATACCCTTTCCACAAAGGAATATTTGGAACCAGGAAATATCCTCTCTTGTTCTCAGTCCTTTACTATCTAAAGGAAATTCAGTTCATGTCACTTACTTGCTTTTCAAATCACCACTTATTTTAGACACTGCTGTGACCTGAGTATAGAGTAATTTCTTTGTTATATTAAGTTGTACATATGAAATTTGTGGCCTGGTGTGTATCTCTCTTTCTGGTTTACAATTTTAGAAAAGAGGTGCAAGTAGTATCTTTTCCCTTAGGAACTACAAAGGTTCTGTCTACAGTGTATACAAATGTCGTATCTACCAAGATAAGATATGTGAATCAGACCAGAATTTGAAAATTGACTACTACTTACTGGTTATAGGAGCTTGAGAAGTTACTTAACCTCTCTGAGCTTAAATTGTATCTATAGAATGGAGTAATTATTTCCTTAGCATGGCATACTTGGAATGAAATGAAAAAGCAGAAGTACCTAACAATGTCTAGAACATTCTAGTCCTGGATACTTACTGTTTATTATCTTCACATTTTTGTAGTCACCATTACGTATTTGTTTTGGTAGTGACCCCTTTATTCCTTAGCAAACAGTTACCAAGTATTTATTTTGTGCTAGATCTATGTCTGGTACTGAAAATGCAAGGATGAATAAAATATGGTCCCTGTCCACAAAAAGGGCAAAACAACTTATGTGAAAGAACAACTGATAACTTAAAATACAAGTCATTGTATGAGTATTAAATCTATGAGTATTACTTAATACTCATATACAATGCAAAACTACCACTGCTTATTACAAAAGACAGTAAGTTATTTAACAAGTTATATTGATCACATGGAAATAATTACATTAATCTTCTGGGTTTTGCATGACTTTTCAGTCATTTTGGCTGCAGTTAAGGTGGGGCTCTTTTATTTGAAATGCCCACAGGATACGGATCCCGACTCTTGAAGTTATGTTCTTATTTCCTTTGTTGCTGGAATCATGTTGATGGTCAACTGAAGCTGTTTTCATACTCTCTCTAGATCTGATCTTTGATGAAAGGAGCCAAGAAGAATTCAAAAGAGTTACCTTGCCTTAGGGTCTTCCTTCCACTATTAAATTGATGTATACCAACTTTGTTGGGGTTTAAGAAACAAAAAGACCCATGTTTATTAAGTTTTGCCTTGAAAGGGGGTGTGTTCTGCTAGCAATCTAATGTTTGCTAGAGAAGATTTAGCCATTGTTGATGATTTTGAAGCAAGTTTCTTTTGTTAAGTATCTTAGATATTCTTAGTAACCGAAACAAGGAAAACTGCTTTGAAAAGTGCAAAAATCAATTCATTATTTATTACCATAACATTTTGCAAAGTCATATTGACCTGGGTGTTCAATTAGGATTCAGTGAAATCAATTTTCATATGTAGGCTAGGTTGCGTTATACACGTAGCAATAATGGGGCAAGCTAGGGCTGTTAATATCTAAACACATCTATTTTTCCTCATTTGAAATCTCTTTTGTTTTTTAATGTCCATTGAATGGTTAGGTTTTTGTGTTTAAAGCTGTCATTCAAACAGTCGCACTACTGACCTGATTTGTAAAATGGCTCACAAAGATATATTGATCGGGGATCCTGACTGAGCCCTGGTTTAAATTCAAACTTGACCTCAAGTATTCTTGCCCTTCTAGGTGCTTCCTTAGTATTTTGCAAGCCACAGGAAAAGTACCATCTTCTCCCCACCTGCCCTCCCCTTATTTGTGTCACAGATCCCTCCTAATCACACTGAAGTTTCCTCAGGACTGATTCTCACCTCCCATATTTCACAGTGCCTTTTGTAGCAACTTATTTGAAGTGAAACTCAAGAGACGTTTTCTTAAATGAAGCCTGAAGTGAAAAAGTTTGATATTTGAACTCTATTAAAACATTTTAGGTGAACTCAGAAGGGGAAAAATCAGTTTCTCAGCAGATAGACTTAGCCAGGTTTCCACGATGTTCCTGAAAGCAGCTCTAAACATAGTCAGTCTCTGTTCCGTAAATAGTTATCCTCTTTATTTGTGAGGAGCAGTCAGGAGCTTCTTTAAACAGTGAAAGTAGCTGCTCAGATTCAGAATGAATAGCGTTCTCATAATAGTTTTTATGCCCTAGTTTTTGATGATCTGGTACAGTTAGATGAGGCACTCTAGTGTTTGAATTATGAAACAAAATCACTTCACTTCCAGTATATTCTTTCAATCTTTGTGAGTTTTTAAGACATGTAAATAGTATAATTACTCAGTATTGGATCCTTGTGGGAGAATGGTGAAGTTGGTGAAGATCAAAGGACTGTTTTAGGTAAAATGAGTGATTGGTAAGCAAATTATAAACTCCATTGCTAGCACCACAAGTTTTTAGAGAAAATGAGAGCTCAAGTCCCTACCTTGGGTGAACACTACTTGGCTAGGACACCGTTGCTTCTGAGTTTCAATAATTCTCAGTGGCAACCAGCCTTTTGAAGAGCTATTTATAAACCTGAACTTTCTGCTCTACAAATGAGCAAGTAGGAGCAAAGTGGGGAATATGGTGGAAGAGAATGGGTGCTTTGGGGTGGATGTGATGTGGTGACAGGTATCTAAAAAGCTGTGAGTCTATACCCCTAAATCATGTAACATGTTGTAAACCAATGTTATCTCAATTGAAAAATTCATACAATTTTATATAAATGAAAACATAGATAAACAAATGGAATATGTATATATATTTACCAGCTACCTTTCTCTTCATCTTGGCATTTGGTACTTGGTATTGGCAGGATACAATTGGTACTTGGAAAAATATCAACAACATATTTACAGGAAAGAAAAAGTTATTATCAATGTTGCAAATGATAAATCTAACCTAATATTTCCTCTTTATGATGCTGAAAATGAGTATAACATTTAATATTTCATCTTAATCTAAAATAATTTGTAGGAAACCTTTTTCCTAAATAATGTTAATATTTCTGTCCAATTATTTTAATGGGTGAAATGCACATAAATTTAGTGTTCATATTGAATAAAATCATTAGCATGAAAAAATTATACTACAGCAAGTCCTGTTAACTAATTATGTTAGATTGGCACTTCAGAAGAGGTTCATCACATTCAAGTATTATTATCATTTATGGAATGGAATCTTTTCAAAGAAGTCTTCTATTTTAAAACTTGCTAATGAAGAGGATTAAAAAATAGATATGTGTATATAAAATTGTTTCTAATATATGCATCCTTTATATGCTTTCATTTTACGATAAGACGTTACACATTAAAATAGATTGTTTCTTAATTTGATACATGGTGCCAGATAGGTTTCTGATCTTTAAAAATCATTAGGTGCAATAAAGGCAAAAATGAGACAGAAAGAAGAAAATTAAATCACTTTCTTCCCAAGAAACTCAACGTATTTAAGAAGGCACTAGGTTTCCCATGCCTTGTAAATAGTGATTTCACTGAAATGAGCCAGCATTAGAGCATAATGTATAAACTGAGGAAACTCTATAAAAGAGTATATATGTGCTGATAGACATATTAATGTTTAGCTTTTATGTATAAATTTCTTAATAATAATAGCTACCACTTATCCAGTGTTTTCTTTATGCCAGGCACTCTGCTAGGTGTTTTGTATAGTGTTTAATTTAATCTTCCTCTTAGACTAACTAGCCAGAGAGGAAAAGTGAATTTCCTTTTTCTGAGATCACAAGCTACTAAATGTGCTCATGATGGTCTAGCTTCCACGGTCATCTTCAGTCTGAAAAAAAAGGAAATCCCTGAACGCCTTTAAACTGCATCAGCGACATAAAACAAATTGACGCAAATGCTATGCAATTTGAGTTTTTAAATGTGAATGTATCTAAATCTCTCTGAACCCTGCTCTTTTCCACAACTCTTAAACTTTTTTAGCCTCAGCTTCATTAGAGAGTGAACAACAGTCTCTCTGGAGCCATAAAAGTTATCTGGTCCTTTCTACATATCACACTACTCTAAGGGATTTTATATGCTATGATCCAGTGCTTTGGGAACATTCTTCTAAGAAATACATTTCAAGTTTATATTTAAAGTGCATTCACTGCTCAGTTTTCTGGCTTTAGTTTTATTTATTCAGAGCAAAAGTTATGGCAAGTTTATTACCTGTAATATATGTTACCTAAATTTTATTTATGTTGCTATGTCAGTATCCACCTATATTATCTATTTATCTATCTATGATACATAATATAATATATACAATACAAACCTAGATTTAGACAGATAGAGAGAGACATATAGATATACTAGCTGTATGTGATCTATGATGTTATTAAATACAGAGAAGCACATACAAAAAGGGTTATATTTTGTTAGAAGATTTCTAAAAAAATGATCAAATTCTTAAGAATTTGAAAGAAATCTTAGGTTTGGGTTTTTGTTTTTTTTTTAATACTGATCATCTGCATTCTTTGAACTGGGTCGTAAATAAACATGTCATAGGGAAAAGATTTTTTTCTTGATTTTTATTTTATTCAACATACAAGCCACATGCATTGCTTATATTAAGTAGTCCAGGGCTGATAACTGTTTCATCTACAGTCTTTCCAACTGAAAGCAAACTTAAACTTATTTCTCACTGAGTGATAGTTATATTTGTCTTATGCCTAAACTGCAAGCCATATCAGGACAAAATCAACATTTAATTTACCCATAGTTGTGGGTAAGTGCTGTATTTGTTGAAATGATGAGTATTTATTATTTTAAATAGTGAATCTGTCAACTTTGTAAGAGTTCTTCTTTCTAACATACTTTCTGGGGTAACTTTAAAAGGTGAGCCCAAGTTAGGCAATTGTTTCTAATTTGTTATTTTGACTCCCCAAACACTAGCACTTTCTGCCTTATATATGTTCAAGAACTATTTATTGGAAATGAGCCGAATGGCATTTTTTAAAGTACAATCTCATAACATGTCCTTTGTGCTCATGTGGAAAATGTAACTGCTCTACCTAAAGCATACAGAGATCAGTGTAAAAGGTCTATAATAGTTTTAATTTTTATGATTCAAATTATAATGTGTTCAAAACATTTTTTCCCTGAAGAATGAATAAATGGAACTAAAACAGAGTCAATAAAATTCACAAAGGGAAGAAATACAGATGACCAGTAAGCATATTCAATGAGTTTTAACCTCAATATTGATAAAAGGAATATGTTTGACTAAAATGAAATTTGATTTTTCTTTCACAAGGCATGAGTACAGGTTAGTGAGTATAATATATAAACGGATATATATAATATATATGATATATATATATCATATATGATATATATAATAGAATAGAAATTGATAATATAAACTGGTATATCTTTTTGGAGGTCTATTTGATAATACATAGCAGAATTTTAAATGAGCTTACCTTGCTAGAAATCTAGTGGGTCCATTAGTGTTTTAGTTAAAAGAAATAGCACAAATAGGCCTCCCTAGTGGCGCAGTGGCACTATGAAGCTATCCAGAGCCACTATAGCACAAGTTTGATACCCGGCCAGGGAGGTTCCCAAATGGCACAGCAGACATCTCCTACCTCCCCTGCTGCTCCCCTCAGCAGTGTACTTCAGTCGATCTTCCTGTTCTGCTCCCCACTCTGTCTCCGGTGAATCCTCTCACCACCCCATACCTCTGGCCTACACCCCAGCATTGTATGCATAAATAAATAAATCTTAAAAAAAAAGGAATAGCAAAAACATGGATGCTCATCATATCACTTATCATTTGTATTTGAGAAAGGACAGGAGAAAGGGAGGAGGAGGGTTAAAAAAGAGAACGGAATGGAGGAAGAATGGAATCACCTGAAACGTGACATCCTGGGCTTTGTTAAATAAACCCTTGGTACCGTAGTATGGATTCCTTAATGTGTATGAAAAGGGACAATGGAGATTGAACTCTGTTTACATGAGGTCATGTAGTATAAGAAAAAAAATGTACATGGAAGGAAAACTGTATACATTGACAGAAAACTGAAAGACTGCTGTCTTAGTATTTGCTAAATGGTATAGGGGACTAAGGATTCCATTATAGAAACAAAGGCTATATTCTAATGAACCTTACTACTGGCTTTGAGCCCAAGGGATTGACAGTGCTTATTTTATACCCAAAGCACATGATTTGTTTTGGGGATGATAGTTCTAAACCTGACAAGCAGGGTGCTATCTCAGACAATGAATCTGAACAATGTTTCTATAATCTATCTGACATGCATTGGAGGTTGCAAATTTATCTCTGTGGTAAGCTCTGTGAAGCTTCCAATCAAGCCTTCTGTTAGAATTTCTAATCAGCTATAAAGAAGTCTGGGATAATACTTTTTTTTTATATATATATTTTTTAGAGTTTATTTTTTATTTATACATACAAGCTGGGGTGCAGGCCAGAGGCGTGGGGCGGCGAGAGGGCTCACCAGAGACAGAGCGGGGAGCAGAACAGGCAGTTCAGAAATACACTGCTGAGGGGAGCAGCGGGCGAGGCAGGAGAGGTCTGCCGCACCATGTGGGATTCTCCCCGGCCGGGCTTCGAACTTGCGTCGCCGCTGCCGACAGCTCCACAGGGCAACGCTTAACCGCTGCGCCACCAGGGAGGCCCAGTCTGGGATAATACTTGAGCGATACTTCCAGAATCTTCCACTGGAAACTAAAGATAAAGGAGCAATTCTAGATGTTTATGTAAGGGAACCCTACTAGTCCAGAGCTAATGATGCATAGTATGCTTTTGAACATTGCCATAAAATATTGGTGCCCACTGACACATCTCATTATTTTATGCCCAGAAAATGCATTCTTTAGTGTTCTTGTCACATTCTGTTTATAACATTTTATTATAAAAGTATGAATCTTCCAAGTATAATGCTTTCTTACACATTAATTACTTTTTATATAATCCCATATCTGAAAATGGTAAATAGTACCCTGACATTTCTATGTCACAGTCCTTTCAACTTATTCAAGTGTTTTCTTCATTATGTAAACCTTTAATAAGATAAGGATGCTGAGAAAACTGTTCTAACTAACCTCTACTTTTTGCTGTGTTTCTTTCACAGAGTATAATATTTAAGATTCCTTTATGGCGCAATCATTGTTAATGACTATAATTTTTATTGTGTTTTTGAATAATGCAGGCATGTGAGAGAATTGTTTTATTTACAATATATTTATTAGCTGGAGCGAAAATAAGCATGTAAGTGTGGCAAGCAGTTTCTGACCTTTAAGGGGATTTTCAGAAATAGAAGGTAATATTCTTTATTCCTTTGTAAAGACTTTGGATCAAAATCAAGGGCATGGTTGTATCAGCTGTGGTTTCTGATATTTTTATGGTTATCTATGTTGCTTGGTTGTGTTGGTTTTTTTGAAACAATTTATGAAAATTCATAATTTTGTGCAAATATTGAGGACCTAGAATTGCAAAGTCTGTATAAATCAAAAGTTGCTGTCTGCTGGTTAGGCACAAACTAAATTTCTGCTTAGCTCCTCTTTGCATTTTTAATTAGAATTACTTGTTTGTTACAATATGATTTCTTCAAAAATAGATGCAATGAAGCAAAAGAGGAGCCACAGGCTATATGTTGAATAGAAGGTTGATTAGTTGGCCAAACTTGAGGAATTGGTGCCTGCCACACTTCCTAGGGAAATAATTCCTAATCTGAAATTTCATTGTGCCAATTACTGCTCCCTATTTGTGTTCAGTATTGCCAACAATTTTTTCTAGTTGCTTTTCAATCTGATATAACAGTTTATGCATTATCTCCTCGTGCATAAAAAGTAAAAAGGTATATTTTCTGAATAATTCCTAGTTGTAAAGCATATTTTTGTAATTAAAAATCTCCAAATTACTTTTTTTGTTCATGATTTTTCTTGCTGTATTCCCCCTTCTGCCCCTTTGCTTATTATGCTTCAAGTTTATTGAACTCTGAGCATATCATTGGCAGTATATGTAGAATACCTTCCACACAGGAATGAAATACATGACAACTTTTGAATAGTAATTGGCAGTTTGAGGCATTACATGAAATATTGTCAAGATATATTCCTGATATTAAGTGGTAATCATTGAAGAAACACTGTATGTGTCTATGGCTTAATATAAGCTGGGAATAATATTGGAATTACATTTGCTTTTTAAGAACAATTATATAATCTCTGTATTACCTTGTCATTTAGTAAAGCTGAACTGCTTCCTTTTCAAATTTCCTGTACTTTATCAGGCTTTTTTGTGTATAGTGCATGCAGGTTGCTTATACAGTTATAATAACTTCCAAGAAGAATTTCAAATTGGCACCAACTAATTAAAAAAGCAAACTGATCCAGGTTTCACAAGAAGGAAATTGTGAAGGAAGTAAGGAAGTGTGAGTGTGTGTGTGTGTGTGTGTATTTTCCCTTCTAATGAACAGATATCAGAAACAGGCAGTGAAATTATTTGCATCATCCCTAAAAGTTATTCAAATTCTTGCTAACTTTAAGACCAGTGTATGACTAAATTTGTATTTTATGACAAAAGTTCATATGATAATGCTTTTGTTATGACACTCTTAAATACCACTTATGCATTTTTTATGAACCTGATTTTTCACTTAATCCCGTGCTTTATGCACTTAGAATTTTAAAAAGTCTGCAGTAAGAATTACTGTCTTTAGCATTCCATATTTCAGTTCAGGAAGAAAGCAAGCTCTTTTACACACAATTTTAATTTCCTTTTGATTCTAGGAAGTCTTTATTTAATTCTTTCTTTTTCCTTGATGACCAGAAAATTCTACACTTATTATGGTCTACTTCTTTTATAACCTATGGACAAACAGAATATTTGTCTCTAAGCTTTTAAGTAAAGGTACTAAATCCATATGCATGACTTAAAATATTACCCTCCCTACTTTTTTACTTCTATTTTCTTCATTCAAACTCAGGCTTGTTTTGACTTTCCATATATAAATTATAGAAATACATTATATCCCTTAGTACATTGGTAAGTGAAATTTAGATGCTTATTAGTTTTTAATAACTTTGTGCATTATATTACTCACTTCTCACTAATGAATCACTTTTAAATAAAGATATTTTTCACTGTTCTCAGTGGACTATAAAGAACAGTTCTCTTTTCACACAGGATATGGAATGAGAGAGATTTAAATTGTGGAATGAGTTAGAATATACAACACATCTCTAGAATAATATTAATCACTAGAAAGGGCCTTTACATAGTGCTGTAAATTTTCCTCCTATAGAAATCCCTTTCATCATCCTACCTTCCATCTGCCCATCTGTCCATCCGTCCCAAAATGTGTCATTATGGCTCTGTGGATTTAGTTGTGGCCCTTAAAATCAAGAAACAGACTTTCTGAGGTCCTTTCTAGCTTCATGATTACACAGCTATTGAAATAAATTGTAGCCTCTGAGAGGATTATTTTTTATTTCGTATATATTTTTAATTACTTCTAAGAAGTTTTGGTAATTTAAAAATTTCAGTGGACTCTTTACCATTCCCTTAAAAATCATTTATTTAAATAGTAACAGGAAAATGATTCTAAATTCTTTGCATGATGCACAGATATCACAACAGGGAATGTTTGGCTGTAGTATTTATGGGTACAAAATTTATAGAACAGAATATTTCAGCTAAACCTAGAGACTTCCTTTATTGTTTGGATTTGCCACTCATAACTTCAATGACTTTGAAATTCCCATAACAGAAAGTCTTACTTCCTCATCTCTTTCAGAAACACTTATTTCTAGTGCTAAAAATTGAAACTACTCCTTAGGGCTTGAAGTCAGAATGCACAGCTTATTCCAGACCACTCCTCTAAATATTAATGCAACTTACATGAATCACACATAACATAAGCTGTCCCTTTGTGCTGGAAAATGCCACGCTTTTTATAGTTGTTGCTGTACAGCGAGGATAATAAGAACCAAAGTCATAAAACAGTAATTAATACACTTCAGAAGTAAGATGTTTTAATGGGTAGATGCTAATTAAGGGTGATAAATGACAGTGGTTGAAATAAGCATAAACCATTTGGTCAACACAAGTGAAAGGTATCATCTTGAATGCTTTAATTATGGATGGTTTACTTTTTCTTGCCCTCACTCCTGAATATCTGAAGGGACGAGCCACATAACTAAAAGGGAAATGATGCGCAGTGCATGTCCTAAGGTCTGAATGTGAGGGAGATGTGGTGAATCATTTGATTGACCTGACTCCAGATGAGGTGACATTGTGCTCTGCATCCAAATACACTAGTGCTCTCTGACCTTAGCACACCTTTATGTAGTTGGGGGTGAATCACAGGAGCAGAGCAGTGTGTTAGACCTTGCACATTTGAAGGAAAGACTATACCCACAAATAAACTCTGAGAAGTTAGAGTGGCTTAAGATCAACTTCATTCAATGCTTAGTATCTATGAAATGATCTAAAATGCAAAATGAATAAGAAACTACCCCAGAACACGAGTGTAAAAAGCTAAACGCACTTTACATCTTTAGCGTAGAGACTATGAACCATAGAGATGTTGGTTATGAACTTCAGTTTGGCAGCTGCCTATTAACCAATTTGGTTACATTTGTTTACCTATGGTCTTTCTTAAATGATATTTACTTTTGTTTTTATATTTAATAGCTTCTTCCATTTCAGTGACTAATGTTAAAATATCTTAAATGACCAACCTTTGGTAAAACTACACTGACTGGACACAATAAAATCACTTTTCTTTTAAACCAAACAATGTCTGATCACAGTAATAGACCAATCCTTGTTATTCTCTCCATGCTATGAACGTAACATTCATTGATAAAGCTATAGTTAGACAACAATCTTGTATGGACTCATATGCCAACATGTATATCTGTATTCTTAATACGTAAAGCTCTGCATTTTAAAAATGTTTTAATAAATGCAACACAAATAAGTAAATGAAATTCCCTATGTTCAGGTTTGGGAAGTGATCAGATCTTGCATAGAATTATTTTAAGTATTGCATTTCAGTGTCTTTGTCAAATTCTGGAAAGGGCACTGAGTTTAAAGCAAGTATGATATAAGATTACTGATCCATATTAGATCCCACTCTAAGGGTAAAAACCCTAATGAGACTGCTAGAAAGTGAGCTAGAGAGATACCGTCCTTTAAAATCCCATCCTCGTCACCCAATCATTGACACAGTCAATCTGTCAGTGACCAAAGTATATGCAAAGTCAGGCATGGCAATATATAACCTAGTTTCATTTATAGTCTTTTATGAAATTAATTGGGAGATTAATATTTCCAGAAGTTGTCAAAGGAACTGGGCTAGGTCTGTAGCTGGAGTGTAGCTTTAATGTAGTGTAATGGTTTACTTAAAAAAAACAAACCTTGAGTCTAACCCATTGATAGTCTTCAGAAGAGAAGTGATGATATGATTGTGGCTATATTCATTTAGGCATTATGGGCCAAGGCATAGCAAGAAAAAATTATTTTTCACCAATAGCCGATTTACTGAAGACAACACCAGGCACTGTCTTTTTAGCACCAGTTAATGACGTTCTACTTAATTTGTAACTTGCACAATATCTGTTCTTGCTATCGCTGCCAAGCATATTGCAGATCAAGGATTCTGTTATGCAACTGTGAATAAGAATCTTGGGCCACTTCACACTGTTTCATCTTGTCAATTGGGAGTTTTGTTTGGTTGTGTGTGTGTGTGTGTGTGTGTGTGTGTGTGTGTGTGTGTGTGTGTGTGTGTGTGTGTGTGTGTGTGAAAGTGTGATGACTGAGCAAACAAGTAATAAACGATGTATATCTTTTTCCAGACTGTATCCTGAGTTCTGTAATTTCTAATTGCTCCCTGTGTGCATGTGTACTTGGGGGAGGGGGCTTCTGAACTTTATATGCACAACAATTCTGTGTTTTGAAATAATGGACTTGAAAAGGGTAACCACTCTGTTCTATTCTTCAGCTTTTGTGTGTATAAAACTTTGTCAAAATAATTTCTATTTATCTTTGGCAAGGTTTTTTTTTCATTGTTCATTGAAGAGTATCTCTAATCTGAAAATTCTTTATAACTTGGACACGGTAACCACACAATTAGTATGTGGCTCACGAAAAGTTGAAAACGCAATTTCATCCCTACTTCTACTTTATTCTGGGAGTCAGCATTCAAGCAGTGCTGTTTGCTCGTTCATATGCACAAAGGGAATTATTTTTATTCCTAAAGCATCTCTCCTTCCTAACATCCTGGATTAGATTAAGCAAATATCCCCTTTATGTAAATAAATGTTTAATTAAGCCGAGTCGGTAACAATGTCAGAAACAATAAAACGGATGATTTGTCAGAAATAAACTGCCGGGCATCTGATCCTTTGAAGATAATTGAAAGATGACTATTTAAAAACATCAATTGAAAAAAATATATGTGGATCATGATGAGTTACAGTTACATAAATCACTGTGGCATTCGTACTTTGGAAATTAAAACTCAGAAACAAAAACAGGGCTCTAGTGTGTCACTTCTCATCAGGGAAGTGTTTTATAGCAAATAGTAGTGGAAACTTCCTGAGAAATTTCCATAAGCAAGAAAGCCCGAGAAAGTAGGAGCCATGAAGGAGAAATATTCCTCCTCCTTCACCTCGTCTCGGACAGCAGCAGTTCCTAGGGATAAAATCTTTGCTGCACCCAAGGTTATGGAATTTTTCTTCTGTCAGAGAAGTTCAGTTATGAGCAGCTTTAGGGGGAAATGATGACTTTCCTTGCTTGAATAGGTTCAGGTGCTCGAAGCATGGGTTTATTTACACAGTGAGGTAAGAGTGGTGATCAGAAATCCTCTATGACTCACTGGTGTCTTACTCTGTTGAGAGCTGGTCTCACTTTCCCGAGCGACTTTAATATCATCTTCCACACTGTAATTCCAGCCCCTCACCCCATTTTGAAATGTTGTTGTTTTTGTTTTTTATCTTGACTTTTGGCTCAACATCCATTCAGATTGCTAAAAAAATTCAAAATAAATCTGCTTTATTTGCGTATAAAACCAAGTTGAGGATATGGATTTTTTTTTTCCTTACAAAAGGCCGAATGCCTTCCTGTCAAGAGGTTCCTCCATTCACACTCTACTACTGAATTCTTAGCAATGTTGCAGCATTTTTTTCGTCACAAAGCAGGTTTCACCGTAACTGCTGTGCCTGTGCCTGTTCCCTGCCCTCCATGAGTCAGAGCTGGATTTTTAAAGACTGAAAAAAAAAAAAAAAAAAAAGACACCACTCTATCAAGAGAATCAAATATCGTTGAATGTGATTTTTTGTTTTTGTAACTCCTCCAAATTTTAAATAAATCAGTTCTGGTCATTTCCTTTATGTAAATGATTTTGGGGGAGAAACAAGAACCCGTTATGGGAATATCACTTAAAATTTCTTTAAGAAAATTCCAACCTGGCTTCAAATACAGGTCTACGGTAAGATCTCACTAACCATTACAGTATAAGATTACAATGAGAAAATTATTTTTATTCAATTCTGAGGGGAGGTCTATTAAAGTAGTGCATAATTTCAGAGCAGTTCTCTAGAGATGAACTTTTTTATGGTAAAATGAAGCAATGTAACATAATGCAAATCGTACTACCATTACAAAAAGGAAATTAAAGTTGGAAGAATCTGTCAAAATATTGTGAAAGTTGAGGAATCAGACTTTATTGCTTTATTTTTAGACTTTGCAAAGATGTTCCATGGCAGAAAAGCCTCTGGGCATTTGTAAAATGGGAGGGAAATGAAAAGAGCAGTCACTACTAAAATGCCTGTTAATTCAGCCAGCGTCGCCCCGCCTCTTCTCTTTTATCCTGCTGCTCCCTATGCTGACCATTTTATCTGCAGCAATGCTGGATCCATAGCCAGAGTCTGTCCAAAAGGGATTTGTGATTTCAGATGTTTCCTAGGTCATAAGCTCTTCGGCATACTAATTGTTTCTCATGTTGAAATGCCATCGCAATCTTTAGAAGCCCTTCATAACTTTGTTGAAGAGTTTACATTAAGGTTTCAGGAGAATTCTCTAACTCCAAACATTTAGGGAAAGGAAATAAAGCCCTCAACTATATTACATTTGTCAACAGTTTCCTTTTCAGAATATATTATGACAGGGTTTATAATATTATAGAATTATGTGTTCCTTCTATCCCTTCAGTCAAACGACTAACATTATTTTTACAAAAAATAACATCAGCACGACCATCTAGTATTAATGTTTGCCTGGTGGGGAGTCACAGAAGTACCAGCATATCCATTTAAAAAATTGAAGTCAACCTGAAGTACTTTTATCCACCACTTGCCCTCTGTGCCCTGTTGTTGTCTGAAGCCAGATTATAATTTGTCCATTAAACCTAGACTGTTGGAGAGATAATATACAGAGTTTGCAGTGCTGGCAGTTTTGTGAGTTCTGATTGAATTTGAATGCCCAAGCAGAGTTTGTGCTGTGATAATTGCCTACCTTTGTAGAGGTAACCATAATGATCTAGTCACAACCCATGAATCTCCACTGTAAGTGATGTAAACTTCTTATTTTTTCAGTATTAAAATGCATGTTTAATTTTTTAAACTTCAATGTAGGTAAGAGACTTCAGTTTTATAAACTATTGTCTTTTATGTAAAAAAAAAAAAAAAATACAGTGTAGGGCCTCCCTGGTGGCACAACAGGTTAAGTCTCAGCTCTATGAAGCTTTCCATAGCCCCTGCAGCATGAGTTCAATCCCCAGCCAGGGAGCTTCCCACATGGTGCAGCAGACCTCTCCTGTCTCTCCCACTGCTCCCCTCAGCAGTGTATTTCAGTTGATCTGCCTGTTCTGCTCCCACTCTGTCTCTGGTGAATCCTCTCACCTTCCCCTACACCTCTGGCCTGCACCCCAGCTCATGTATGCATAAGTAAATAAATAAATCTTCAAAAAAAATAGAGTATATAGCCATTATAATCTAAGCTAAAATGTGCCCTCATTTTAGAGATTTTGTATATGAGCTCCCAAAGCTTCTATGTCATGTTCAGTTCTTGTGTGTACAGTAAAAGAGCATACTGTGCACAGAAGTTAGAGCTGCTCTAGAATAATGTTGCAACAACTCTTTTCATTCCCTGATATTCAGACTTCATAATATCCTAACTGTATGTGTCTTTCCTAATATGTATGTCAAAGTTGTAAATTATATTTCATATAAAACATGTAAAACATATGTGTGTATATATATAAAATAATGTCAATGGATGTATTAAAAGAAAACGACCGAGATTTTATATAAATTTAAGATATGAGAACATCAAGGTCTTAGAACTTAAAGCTCTGTCCTAGTTGCGCTTCAGAATCAATCTTTGCCAGCTAAATCACTGCTTTTGATGATTTCTCTTATCCAGGGCCGAGAAAGCCAAATGTATTATAAAGGCTTTATATTGAAAATTTTTAATAATGTGTGTAAAGGCATATTTTTGATACTGGGACTATGTTGAATTGATTTTCAAAAGCATTTAGAATCTTTCTTGACCAGAGAAATGCCTTTTGAAATACTTTCCTGATTCACCAACAAGGCGGAACAATTATATGATAGGACACATTGTAAAAATTTTTAATTTTCCATTTGTGTTCTGATATTCTTTAGTGGCTAAGTCCTTAAAACCCTAACTCTAAAGTGAAATTGAAAAGTTCTTAAGAAATCTGTTGTTACAAAGTCTAGGATGGAGGAGAATAATTACACATAGCTTTTTGATAAACAGTCTAAATTGTGCTTCAAAGGACAGATGTGGCTTTAATAATCTGAAACATTTGCATTTTCAGATTAAACTGTGCTTGATTGCATTGTACTTGATATGTATACTTAAATCTATATGTTAAATGTTATACTTTGATATAGCACATCTTGTTTGACTTTGTTCCTATGATCTGACAAGCTTCATTATATAATAAACTAGTTTAAATAAATCTTAAAGACATAAAAGTGTTCCTGACAGTAAGAAAAAATTTAAAGCACACAAATGATATATCGGTTAGATGTTCCAGGGAGAGTCAAAAGTTTTTTCATTCAAATCTTTGAACATGTGTTTTGAATAAAGCTGTAAGGCATTTTCCAGTAACCAGTGTTGTATTACAAAAATGAGTAAAGTAAAACAAAAGGAAAACATGTTTCAACATTTTATTCAGTATTGTCACATATTGTTGCACATTTCCTGCTGGAAGTAAATGTGACATTTGTAATGTTAAATTTTCAAACCTAACCTTTTATATCATATAAAATATTGCTGAGAATATTATGTTCTTGTCAGACAAACACAAATAATGGACTGTTCGATCGGGGTTCAAATGGGTTCCTAATAGTTTGTGTGCAATTATATTTCTGATGTTAATCCATCATTACAATTTTTTTTTTAATTTTTCCACTAAATTCTATCCAAGAGCAAGCAATGATAAGCAGGTTGCAGAACACTTGATCCAGTATCCTAGCATTCTGTTTAGAACCAAAACCAAGAAAAATGTCACTACAGTTAAATTCATTGCTAGAATGGGCAAAAAAAAATGTTGGATACTATAGTATGGTGATGTCATTTTAAAAAAGCAGGAAGTTTACTTAAAAGGAAGAAAGTTCATGCTCTCTTACTAGACTTTTGCTGTTAATTAATTAGAAATTAATGACTTAGCTGACTCTGAAGTACAAAAAATACATTAGGACATCTATTTGGTTATTTTACTTTTCATAATAAACAACTGTCAGGCACTAACTGCATGAAAGTAAGAAAGGAGAAGTATTGAGTATGTGCAAGTAACTTCAATACTTAACATGCCCAATTGGTGGGGGAGGTACTTAAAAATCAAGCTATAAAGTAATTTATGGAAATATGGATATAATTTACTTCAATGTTATATTTATTATTTTATTAAAATAATATATATTTTATTAAAATATTAGCTTTGGAAGAACATCTGAAACTGTGCTTTATAAGCTATCGTTAACACTACATTTCTCCTAAGAGAATCTACTTCCTTTGAAATAAGGAAAACCGAAATTTAATATTGAAGTTGTGGATACTCCCTTTCTAACGTTAATTCATTTGATTGTCTTAAAATTAAATTATTTTGAATAACCGACCGTCTGAAATCAATGCCATTAAGTAATTCGCTTCTAAATTTAAGCACTGGGTTCTTATCATGAGGGTTTCCAGATTGGCCAGCCTGGAGAGGGGTATTTGGTTTCATACACTCAGTGTGGTCAGCAGCTGGCCAGACTCCCTTGCACCCCTCCATAAGGTCCCCAAATCTGACCTCCAAGGTGAGGAGTATTTACGTGAATTCTGTCATTGTTGTGTCTAGGCATTTAGACAGAATGTGTGAGGAGGGTGGCTAAGACTTTACTTTTCAGTTCACTCTCTAAAGATTAATCTTCAGATTATATAATCTAAAGATTATATCATCTAAATTAATTAGATTAATTAAATTAGACTAATTAGATTATATAATCTAAAGATTATAAACTAAAGATTATTAGATTATAATCTAAAAATTATAAACTTTCTGAGAAAAAATGGACATTTTTTCAGTATTGACATGGGTTAACCTAAACTTCATTTTTCGATCCAGCCAGTGTTTTTAGGAGCTTATTTTCAGTCCATGGGAGGAAAATTGTAGCTGTTGTAGGAATTTCTAACCTAAGCTTTGTGACTTTTTGCTTCAGGATTTATTCCCTGTCACGGTGAACTCTTGACTGGCTCTAAGTGAACACATCTCAGCCATCAAGCTCAAGTGTCAACATCACGAACACTTTCATTCAGGTGGTCTGTTGTAAATTTCACCACGTTTGGTTGCAGAAATTATTTCATCTCATGGCACTGTGAAAAAGAGAGAGCAGGTGTCACTATTTTAAGGATGAGAAAGTCAGGACACGAAGCAGTTAAACATTTTCTTGGTAGAAATAAAAGACCTATTAGTCAATTTTTGGCTCAATTATGTGCTTAACATGTGACTTTTGGCAGGGTACTGTCTGGCTTCATCACACATCTCATGAATGAACAGAGACTAGAAAAAGGTTGCCCGGCCTTTTGGCTTTGACTGCACACACTGCAGGACCGAAGCAAAATAGGAGCTCTAGTGATTAGTTGACTCCAGAAGTGTACTTTGAGTTGCTGCATCCCTTGGACAGATTTCTGGAGATGATGAAAGGAAATTTGTTTGTGAACCAACCTGGTATTTAATAAAAGTTAACATTTTTTGCACACTCACTATATGGCAGATACTCTCCTAAGCATCTTATGTACTTTAACTCCATCTGAACAACTCTTTCTGGTGGATACCACTGTTAACTCTAGTTTATAGATGAGAGGATTGATGTAAGGGGAAAGGTTAAGTACTTGCCCAAGGTTACAAAACAGCAGCAATCGCTCCAACCCCCAGCTTGTAACCACCCGATTATACTGCCCCTTGCTACACTATAAATCCTCAGTTCTGTTCGCGTAAGCCATCTTATGAAGGGGTGATAACGGGTCTCAGTGATTTTTCTGCCCCAGTAGCTGCTAGATTGACTCTAGATATCTTGATCATCCTCTGTGGACCTTGGAGTTGCTTGGAAACTGTCTTGTTCTGTGTGGGTCAGTTCGGATCACCCATGATGTTGTTGAGACTTATAGAATAGATCATATTTCTTCAGAACACCTTCATTATAAATTGCACTCACTTCTGACTCTAGGCTTTGCTCTTTGGGTACAGGAACAATACTTACTAAATTTAGGATAGTGGTTACATTTTGAAAAGGAAGAAGAAGTATTGGAAACAGGTAAATAGGAAACTTCCACTGTGTGGGTTGTAGGTTTGGTCTGGCTTCAGTTGTTTGTTTGCTTTAAGGTTCAAATTTGTTAGATTGTGCTTTCATTAGGCTATCTTTATATTTGTATTCAAGATAATCCCAAATTTATTTTATTTTTTTTAAGATTTATTTATTTTTGCATACAAGCTAGGGTGCAGGCCAGAGGCGTGGAGTGGTGAGAGGGTTCGCCAGAGACAGAGTGGGGAGCAGAAGAGGCAGGACAACCGAAATACACTGCTGAGGAGAGCAGCAGGTGAGGCAGAAGAGGTCTGCTGCGCCATGTGGGAAGCTCCCCAGCTGGGCATCAAACTCGCACCACAACTACTGATAGCTTCACAGCGCTGCACTTAACCCGTTGCGCCACCAGGGAGGCCCATAATCCCAATTAAAAAAAAAAATTACGGAACATAACATAGATCTAGACCTACAGACAATCAGTAATCATTTTGTGACTCCAAAACAGATGGGTTAAAAAATTAAAGTTGTGCAAGCAACTTTTAATCATCGCCTGGGACAATCATTTTATGTTTTTTATAACTGAGATTTATAGAAATCAGTTACTCATGATGAAACTTGTGAAAGTTCATAGTATTTTTTTTTAATCCAGAAGACCTTTAGAGACACACTAGATTGAAAAAATTTGAGACCTAGAAATATTAATTGACTGGGGAGATGCCACAAAGATAGTTGGTTAAGGTGTCCATTAGTTCCAGAAACCTTTATGGGACGCCTGCCACGGGGAAGAACCTGAAGTGTTGCTGGGGACACATACACGAATAAGACAGCCCTCAAGGGACCCGTGGTCTTTGGAGGAAAGGTGTCACAAACTATCAATTGCCTTAACAAAAGATGTAATGGTTGGTCTATCTATCAGTTACTTATCTACCTACCATCTGTCCTTTAATACATACAAAACTTTAGGATAGTACATGGAAATACATAATTCTTATATGGAACACACAATTCTTAATAAGTAGTATTTGTATGATGTATCACTGACTAGCATTCCCAGGTTTTTCATTTTTTTCATTGAATTTTACAACATGCAGAGTGAAATCTGCCCGTACTTACCACCTTTATATTAGTGAGAAGGTGAGAATGAGTGAGAATGAGTGAGAAGGTGAAACCTTTAAAACTCTTGGGTGAAAGTATGAATAAGTATGATATTGTAGAACCTCATATATATTTCTGTATACATATTTGGCAGTGCTGGAATTGTTACATAATTTGACTTCAGCTACAAGATAAAGTTACCCTATTATTTACTGTCTCTTAGTTATATGTTGTAGTCTTAGACTAAATGTGTATATATATATACACACACACACACACACCTATGATCATGTAATATGTAATCAATAAGTGGTTGTTGCTAGATTAATACAGCCTGTAAAGGGTTAGGAGCAGAGGCAGAGAAGTTAGTTGTCCAAGTTGCTTCTTAGATCTCTTTTGGAATAAAAGAGATTTTGAGAATTGCATGAAGTGGGTATCATTGTGTTGGCTTATATAAGGCTTAGCTTGAAAAAAAAAAACAAGTTTCACAATCACAAGTCGCTACTTTTATGAATTCAGTGTGATGCAGCTATAATCTAGTAGTAAAATTTTGCTGTAAAACAAAATTCTGGCTCTAATATTTTGGCTTTCATATTATATGAAAAAATAAAGAGAAAAATATTTCTCTATAATGTTGAAGTTTTATAAACCCTAGGCTTGTATAGGAAAAAATGCCTGATTTCTAGTTTTAACTTCAGAAAACACTGAGGTTAAGGTTCAAATATAAACCCTAATCAGATTTGATGGGCTTTTTTTTTTTTTTACTGATCTTTCAGTAAGAGATAACCATGTTTTTAATCTGCTGTGGAGTGTGTGTGTATGTATGAGGGAGATTTTATGTAACTGATAAAATAGCTATTCTTCAGTAAAGAAAGCTATTTTTAAATGTACAGTCTGTAGTCTGATCATAGATTTAACTGAGCAAGCAATTAGTATATGTTCAATAAATATTTACTAAACCAGTAAACTACAAATAACCCGTGCTTAAACATAATTGCCTGTGTTGGTCACTGTTTTAGGCACTGGAAATATATCAGTAAGTAAATGAGACAAAGATAGTTCCTACTTAATAATGTCTTTATGATAAAATAATCCAGTTATTAATGAGCAACTCATTTCCTTCATAAAAACTCACTAGTGTGTTACTGAAATACATAAGTAGAACCTGTATAATTCTATATTAATCTTTATCATTTTTAAAAATATTTCTATCCAGTTGGCTACCTTTTGCACAGTTTTTACTTAACTAGCTATTGAAAAAACGGATATATTCATATGTATATCTCAATTTGCTGACAAAATCCTAGCTGTAGAGACATGTGGATAATTTCAGTGATTTGAAATTGATCATGCTCTACATATGGGAAGCAATCAAAATAGTGTATAGGGATTTCACAGTGTAATTTCCATTAAAATCAGTGGCACAGTACACACCTAAACACCTATTCACAGTTCAAAATCCAGGCATCCAGTTCTATTTAAAAGATCACTAAATCTGTAATCTAATAGTCTATGGGGATCATAGTTTAGTATTGTTTGCTTTTGTATTTAACTTTATCATTCTGCAAACCCTTTATTATGAAAATACACTCTCTCAGCTTGGTGTGATTCCCAGGTGTCAGTCCTGTTTGGGGAGGGGTGGCGGTTGCTCAAAATTTAGATAATTGGGGAGCTAAACAAATCACTAATTGGAATTTGGGAAATAAGAGTGTACTGTAAGTTGGCCTCAAATATGAATTGGTTAAAAAAAAAAAGGTAAATTTTCAAACTTCCAAAACTTGTGAACCAAATTCATTTTTTCAGCTTTGAATCAATACCTTTAATGAATAAATATTTATTCTGGCCAGTAAGATTACAATGATCTGAAACCAATATGGAGCTGGGGGACAGATGCCAACAAATTATTTAGTTGCTTTAATTCACGGTGACTTTGAAGGCTCTTTCATTTTAGGCTTTCATGGACTGTATCTAACTTTTCTTAGAGTGCCTTAAATTCTTTTCCTTTGTCAGAATTCAGATATACTGCACTTTACCTTATATTGCTCTAAAGATCTACTTTTTATCATGAGGAGAAAAAATTAGTAAGGTAATAATGCAAACAAAATAATTGCTGGTTATTTAAGAACTTTTTAAGGCTCTTAGCCTATTAATTATTTCTCTTTTTACTCTAAATTACAAGTTAATTTATCTAGTCGTTGTTAGCACCCCTACTTGGTTTTATTTTTGAACAGTTAGCTTGAATTAATACATGCTTTGGAAAAGTACAAACCTGCATTAGTAATTCCATCTTGTTTTTTAAAAACTGGCCTTAGCTTTTATGATATTTAAAAAACAGTATTTAAATATAATTTGGAAGAAATTATTTTCCTTTATAATTGCAAGTGGTTTTCAATTTCCATGAACGATTTTTGTTTCCAGGAGAATTATAGATGCCTGCTGTAATTAATCAATACTCTGCTCCTTCAAAACAGCTTCTCTGAATGCTGAGTTACGTATTCATGTGTTTCAGTGATGTTGGATGTCATCATAGGTGCTGCCCTACATGCTTATTAGTAAATAAATATTTACTCATGTTTTCTGACGCATCTGGTTAATTTTTCTGTAAGTATATTGTTAAAATTTGAAATGAATCATAGCAACATTTATTAGAATCATAACCATTGGGAATGAAAGGGCTGTCAGTGGGATGGTCTGGTCCTATCTGTTTACAGAGGAGACTCACGGAAGTGACTTGAAGACCAATAGCAGCGGGACACTGTCTTGGATTTTTCCCATTTGCTTCAGTTACTAATAACTTCAAATTGTTATTAGTAATATGATTGTGTGTGTGTGTGTGTGTGTGTGTGTGTGTGTATAGACTCATTTAAGAGAGACCTAGAGTCAAATAAGCCATATACCATTTACAAAACAAAGTTTCTGAGCAACTGAATAGTGCTTCTATTTTTGGAACACTATAAACAGCACAATCTCCTATGAGCCCTTCTGTTAGCTACCAAATCATACCCCTAGGGAATCTAGTCTTTGACTGCTCCCCTTCCATTTCCTCACGTCCAGTACATTGAACATCAGAGTTGAAAAAGGAACTTGAAAGTCACGTGACCTCGTGTAGTTGCCAAAATTTCTCTCGAATTTAGCCCTTCCTTTTGGTTGTCTCATTGTTGATGCTTAATCATCAGAATCTCATGAACTTCCTAAAGGGACTGTCATTTCTACTTCTCCATTTCTTAGCCCATGGTTCCCACAAATGTATACCCCTAACACACAGACATGATTACATTATATCTGCTTCAAACCCTGCTAACTGTTCTCTTGCTTCTTAAATAATCAACACCAGTTCTTTTTGAGCTGCTTCTCCCATGGGCACCAGTCTGTCATCCTTCCAGGTCTGGCTGTGACTTAATTTCTCTTCTCTTGGCTAATCTAGAATACCACTCACCACGCCTGTCTTTACAAATGTTGAGTCTGAGCCAGCCTCAAAACGCTGATTAGTATTTTGGTTTTAGTTTTACCTTTTTAACCATTAAATTAAAGCTACCTATTTTTTATCAGTCTCAATTCTTAAAGTAAAACTACTATACTTTATCTAATCAGTCTAAATTACCCACTTCCTCCTCTTTACATCAGTTCTGTTTTGGGTGCACACTGTACTTTCTCTGTGACTCTTGTAGGACAACAGTGTTTTTCACATTTCTGTTTTCTCCACAGCCTTTGCGTAGTGAGTTTTCTCCCCTACTAGAATATAAGAACTTTGATTGACTTTGCGCCATGCTGGTCCCAGCTCATTGAACAGCTCATAGACAGACCCTTAGTAAACACTTTCTTAATGAGCAAGCATATTTTGCTCCTAATTACATTGACTTGAATAGAATGCTAAGTAAAAATGTAATTTCCATGTATTTTATAATATTTTACTAAATCATTCGCTTTGCAAATTTCTTAATAAATTTAAGCCCAAATAGGTCTATGATGGTAAATATTATATCAGAGAAAGAGGAAGTGAAACCGTGAACGTCCTTTTGAATTTTCTGGGGAAAATAAAATAGAGAATCTGTGTGTTTTTTTCTTATTTCCTCGATTTGCTTGTAACCTTAATATACTGAGAAATATTCCAGATAGTTTTCCAACATTTAAATCTTACGATGACCTTTCCAAAGTGAGTAGTTTGGACAAGATGCTAAATTCATTTCATTTCTAAAATATTTTGATTCTGTTTCTTAATCCTCAAGTATCATTGATTTTGAATCCTGTAAAATATATAGAAAACATATTGTAAAAGTTAACATCTGATCGGTTAAATAAATATTTAGATGACAATTTATGATCCAGACTAAAGTAAGAATTTAGGAACAAAATGATCAAACTAACTGGAAAGAAAAGGCCTAAAAATTCCAAACTAGTAGAATGACACCCTGGGAAGTTTGAATATATAATTCCAGGTTGGTGAAAATAAAATAGAATAGAAATACAGGTCCATCATTGGTTGTCTAATTTTTCATCTAAAAAAAATTTTACAACCACATAGAAAAAAACATTAGCCATGTATTATAAACTGTGAAAGAAATTATTTTCCTCTTTCCAGGAATAAGCCTTATGGCATAGAAAAAAAAAGAATTCTGGTTGGAGAAAAAGGAAAATAAATGATCCAGATTTGAAGCTTATTAGAAGTATTATCCAGTTTCTCAGCTCTGTTTTAAAATCTGGAAAATGAGCTTAGTTTCAGCTATTTAAGTTTGTTGCTAATGTATTAGTGTTTTCCCAGGGTTCTCCAAACTATTTTAACTGCACAAGCCCAGTGGAGCCCTAAGAATTCCATCAGACCTTCTCCCCTAGCAACTTCTCTTGTACTTAATTACAGATAATGAGCACACGTTCAAAATTTGAAACAGTGGTTTAACTGGTGTAAAGAAATTTTGAAAGCCACAGTGAAATTGTAACTCATCTAGAGTTAGCATACAATCTTTAACTATAGCTCCATTATTAAAAAATATATGCTAAATCGATTGAATATTAAAAACACGAATCTCCTGTTACTAAATCATAACCTCTCAGATCATCTGGACTATATGTCTTATGGAGGAACAGATCTTCTGTGAAATCAAGCTGTCATGCAAACAGTGCTACAACCTGAGATTTTATAGTCACTTAAATTTCCTTTGCCATTTTGCAATTTGTCCCTATTAAATTAACTTATTGTATAACTTGGAAGTGAGAACAACTATAAAGAATATTATGTGCCTTAAAGTATGGGGAAAGTATTGTGGAAATGCCAACAGACCCTTTTCATCAGTTCAGCTAGAAATAAATTCTCTGCCCATGGAAAACACAAAAGAACTTGGAACAAGTGGTGTTTTTTAATTTGATCAAGATATTATAAGCATTCTTAAAAAGAAAAACAAGATCCACATACTATCTGGAAGCCTAAAGCTTACAGAGACCTCACTTATAGCTCTACTATCAATCTAGTAATAAATTATTAAGAAAAGTTTGGGGAATAGGAATGCATTTTTAAAGTATACTGAGTTTTAGGTGAAAAATATATGTTATGAAAGATTTACATGCATGCATCATAAACATGTTTGAAATGCAGCATCTTTTAATGTTCTTATACTCTGTTGTATAGAACTCTTTAGAGAATTCTGTATTTCAAGATAATTCTGTGAATTTCATGATAATGACATGATAAAATTTAACTCGGCAAGCTTCCAAGCCATGGAGTTAATGAAGAGTGCTACAGGATTTACAAATAATTCAATCCATCAAAGTACAGTGATAATAATATCACTGTTGACTACATCTACTGAAATTAATCAAGCATCAGTATCTTGGGCCCTGAGAAAAATATTAAGTAATAGAACATTCTATCATTGCAGTAGTGTGAATGCTGATGAAAGAACTGGTGGTTAGAATTCTCTTGTGGAATTAAATATGTCAAAACAACTTATACACAGTGGAGCTTACTTTGCATAAAAGCCAAAAAACTTGAAAAACTTAAAAGACGAACAATCATACCATGAAAGTGTAGTAACACAAGTGGAATAATTTAAAGGCATTACCAGAAAACTATTTGAATTTTCTTAGCCCAGTCCATTTGAATAGCTGCATCCAGGGTGATATTCAAAATCTTGAATAGCCAACATGGCAGGTACTGATCACCCAACAGATCTGCTATGTGGTACACTTCACACGACGGCAAGTGCACACACTGCAAGATCGTGGGGAGTGGGTAGCTTTTAAAATAGGTAGGTAAGTAGACACCAGTATCTAGATTTCAGGTTTCCATGCTCAACCTCCTGACCTGGGTAAAATCCAGGTACCTAATCTCTTTTTAAAAGTACTTAAGATGATACTAGTAAATAGGAGTTTGAGAACCCCTGGATTAGAAACCCTGCTTCAATTTAACTCAAGTTGAATGGCCATGTGAATAAATTTCCTTGCAAGTAAAGATTTCTCTCATCCAAAGGCTTTCAACTGTGTCATCTTGGGTAGAGCCAAATGTCTATATCACTCTAAAAATTGTCCCAGTGCAAAGCAGTCCCTGGATATTATCTAGTCAAATTCATCCAAATCAATTGCTGGTGTATAGTTTGGATACTTTAGTAATTGGCAGATTTTTATAATGGAGGCTACAGTAGGTATATGACACCTTGCAGGTGTTTTGAAAGCCACGTTCATTTTAATGTCTCTCTAGCAGTTATTGTTGATAGAATTGATGTCGCTTTCCCAGGAGGCCAAGCTGACAGTTCACATTTTGAATTAGCTTTTAACTTTTATCTAAGACACCTGATGAACTGTAGGCAGGTGTAGGACAGGTGTGTTGAGATGCTGCACATGTATGCACACACCCATTCACACCCACCCACATTGAAAATACAGATGTACTAGCAAAATTGAGAAACAAATCCGAAACCGTGGGGAAAATTTTTGTTTGAGTTTTGTGTTTTGCCCATGAAGCCTGAACAATGTGATTGTATCCAGCTTTAGGAACGGGATGAAGGACTTTGAAAGTTATGTTATTGCTAAGACTATTTTCAAACATCCATGGAGGTTTTGGGGGCTTGCCTTGTTTTATGTTAGCCTAGGTTTGTTAAAATTCTATTTTCGTACTGACCTATCTAGAGCATTTTTAATGGTGATGAGACATTTTATATGTCAGGCTTAATTTAGGGAAAAGAGACATTAGTTTCCTCAGTTGCAACTAAAATGATAAAACCTTATGTTACATCTGTGCTCAAGGAAACACCACTAATATCATCTCATTTATATAAATACTTGTCAGGTGATTGCCTAATTTTACAGGCATCTGAGCCTTATCCAGGCATGCCAAGGCCAGGGACTTGGAAGTTCCTTTTGTATTTCAGTCTGTGTCATCAAACAAGGCTTTTCTCCCCATCGACCGAAAAAAAAAAAAAAAAAAAAGCAGTTTGAACATTATCACATCAAAGAGAAAGATGCAGTTGTCTGTAAACTGTCTTAGATCTGTCAGAATGCATCAATAATGGGACAGTTAACTTGAGGTACATTTCTTTCAAACAAGAGGCTCCCTCCCCCATTTCCTTCTCGGAAATGTAAATATATTATGTGTGTGTATGTGTGTGTGTATTTATATATGTATTTTATATATATATATATATATATATATTTTTTTTTTTTTTTTTTGTGAAAAGATACCAGTAAAGTGATAACATCTGGCTGGAGCAAAACGCTGCCAGCTAAGGAATGGTTTCCTCTCTGCGGGTCTCACCAGAGTCTGATGTTGCGCAGATGTGCGGCCAGGCCTGACTGTAAAAGTTATAAACATTGTCATAACATTGTTCGACTTCTCTAGTATTTCCTGTCTTCTGCTTAGCACTTTATTACTAAGTCTGGCCAGCCGCCAAGTGAAATGCAGGGAGTTAGGGCCTCTGGCTTGAAATTTAAAACAAGTCCAGAATTCATTGGGTTTAATTTGATATGCGAACTCTGATAACTCACACTTGTTAAAATAAAGCCGCTTAGCATTCAAGTTAGATTTACACAGCTTTGAGAGAACACGGGAGAAGAGGAGGAAAACACATTTTTCAAAACTTTAATATTGGCTTTTAGCTCTTGGTTTTAGAGGTGGGGGTGGGGGAGGGAGACGGATTCTGAGCGGGGAACAGCTGATTCAGAAGCTGGACAGCTTACAGCAAACTTGTGTTCATTTCCTGTATTAGATGCAGCTCTCTGGGCACAGAATGGGCCTTTCTTTCAACACTTCTGAGCACGTTCTTTCTCTTGGCTCATTTTCAGATTAGGAAGGCCACATGAGGCTCGTTGCCTATACATCATAACAAAATGTTGAGGTGAAAACAAACGAACGATACACCACCAGGCTGATTTTCTGCAAAGGGTGTCTTGTGCCAGGGCTGAACAGAACAGCATTGAAACACCAGCATGAAGACATGTTAACCCAATTTTTCCTGTAATGTATACATGATTGATTGGCAATTTTTGGACCACAGGCTGTGGTTAGGATTACATCAATCAAGAAGCTGTAACTCTGGAGGGACTTCCCTTAAATGATCTAGTGTTTATTGGTGAAAGTGGTTGCGTTTTTTTCGCTGTCTGTTTCTTTCATGTATTCATCAGTCCCATTCTTGTTTGACATGTGGTATCAGCACACAAAATCGGTCACTTTCCCCCCTTCTATCCCCTTTAAGTCATTGAAAATGCAAACTGATGTCCCCTAGAACAATGTCTGGTACATAAAAGACACTAATTCTTAAAAAAGAATAAACTTGGGGTGCATGAGAAATGAGGAGTGAACAAGGCTACACTAAAGTGTGTACGCAACCAAAGTTGGGTTTGATGCTGTCTGGGAGTGGTTAAGATCACTTTGTGCATTAACAGTACGCCAAAGGTTTACCTGTAGAATATCATCGATCTAAATAAGGTACTGCACCTATAAACCTATCAATAGACTTTAGTTTTTAGCTTCCTTACATTGTATGGGCCTATCATAAATGAAAGTAAATATGTGGAAAAATAGGCTAGAGGAGGGATTTGCTGGATGCCTGAAGTTATCCGTATTCACTCAAGTCACAAGTTTGTACACTTTTGCGGTAAAAGGAAAAATGTCATCTGTAATACGCCATTGGCATGTCAATTGCTATCTTGGTGCTACGTGGGTTTTCATAATGGCCTTAAGCATATATAACTTGCTCTGTTCCCGAGAGGATGTGTTATGGATCTATGAAATTTTTGTAAGGTGTGAACACTAAAAAGCTGTCCCAAGGCTCTGCTGTTAATTTGTTTTCATTGAGGGGGAGGCACGCATGAGGAACATGTGTGTGCAACCACTTTTCACTGCTCTGTTTTTTCACGTGTAATTGGTGTTCGGGGAGGCATGGGTGACACATGAGTTACAGTTCATAACTCTGGAGAAGAAAGACATTCCCAGCACAGATCTTCCCAGGACGCAACATTCTAAGCTTAGAAACAGGAAAGGTAGAAAAGAGAAACGTGTGTGCTGTTGCTTCACGTTCAGGGTTAAAAGTTATTTGAAAAAAGAGAGCATTAGCTAGTGATTTTGCTTAAGAGGGCCTCACAAAATCATTGGCACTTAATTGTATTATCTAATTTTTGGAAATGGAATGTAAGGCATTTGAAAGTTAAATAGCGTGAAGAATGAAAAGCATGTTCAAAGCGTTCACGATGGTCGGCCAGGCCTGTGCCGTTGAGAGCAGCTCCTGAGGACATAGAAGGATTCTGAATACTGATCATCTAATCACATTGGGCTTGGAATTCAGTGGCTGGCTCCCCATCATGATCAGAACAGATGTTTCCCAGGCTGTCTAGGTGGGTGCAAGAAATAGATTTCAGGGATAACTCGCTAAACTTATAATCAGATTTTTGCAGGAAAACTTTGCAATCTGACTTCTCAGAATTCTCCATTCCACACAGGCCGGTGACTGGCTCGGCATAGGATTTGCCTTTGCACAGCTCACCCATTCGTTTATACATTTTTTTCCCCCACACAAGAAATGTCCTCACTTTTTTCCTCTTTCAAGTACTTGTGTGTGTTTTTTTCTTTAAATCACGTATTATTTCGGCATCTCCCTGTGAAGGCAGCATGCATTTTAAAGTGTTATGTGTGAAGCTCCAAGTGTTTCCTGTTACTTGGGAATGCTGCTTGGACCATTATTTTTCTTCCAATGTTCTGATGAGAACGTGGTGTTAATTATGTGTGCCTTCATTGGACTGATGGATTTAAACAACTAGTTGGTGTTTACCAGTCTCCTGAATATTAAGTAGACAGATAAGAAAATTTAACTTAATATTGTGCTCATCATTTCTGGTAGATTATCACAAAAAGAATATGTAGCAAAGACGACAGACAAGAAATCATGAAATCTTGGTGTGGGGCCAACAGATCCCAGCTTCTGCTGGATTGGTAAGAAGCAGCTTTCTGCTGTCAGAATCAACATTACTCAGACAGTTGCAGAAGCTCTGAAGCCTTTGGATTTGTTTGCAGTGAGAGATTTGTTGTGGATTTTTAACAAGGCTCCTGTGTGTGTGTGCCATGCTTAGTAAATATTGGCCTTCGGGGTATTTTTCAGTCACGCTGAATGGACTGTTAGTTTCCCCAAATTGCAAAGTGCAGAAAATCCATTTCCCTGATTTCGTTGCCATTGAGATTACATCATAGGTTCTGCAAGTGTAAAAGCAAAATTAAATCTAGCAAAAATCTTCTTTAGAGAACTGGAAAAGAGATTAGGAAAAAGAAGGATACCTGTGATGATATTAACAAATGTCCTAGAATGGATCCATAGAAGTACTTAATAGTTAATTGTTTAGACTAAAGTAACTGAAAAATTTTGATTTCCTTAGTATGAGAGAAAAGAATCATATCAGCATTATGACTAATATAATCAAATAATTGCTGTCAGTATTATCAGTTGAGTAGACTTTTTCAAACTTATCAAAATTTATTTCATAAAAATTAAATTAATCAGAAATAACTGTGGTAGAATATGAATATATGTGCTTAGGTTTTCAGAAATCTGAAAAGAATCTCAGCCTGTCACCAAATGTTTTCTTCATTTTATATATTATATAGTATTTTGCTTCCAGCAATTGAATTGATCCTGACAATTTCATCCTCAAGGCTTGTTTGATATTTTTTAAATTAACATTTAAAGCTCATTTTCAAACCATGATAAATGAGGTTCTTACATTTGGCTTCTAAAAAAGAATTTTAGGAAACAGCAGAATTATATCAAAGGCAGAATGACAGGATACATGTAAAGATTATTATTTCCTTTAACTTACAGCTGTTTAATGATGAAGAAGCCCCAAAATGAAGTTGTCTAGCAAAATTAGTCTGCTTATACATATTAAGTTATTTGGGAATATTATCAACTTTCCTGCAAAAAACTCAGTTTTCACAGCTCTTAAAATTATGATAAGTTGGGGTGAAGAGGTATTTTAGGTTCATTGTTCTACTCCTGACTCAGAGATACCTATCTGAGCATGGATTTTAGGAAACTTTCCCTGGTCAACATTTTCTACGAAAGCATGGAAGATAACCAAAGAGAAGGTACTTTTCCATATGTTGTCCATTTGGCTGTCAGCGCTCATTCTGACAGAAAAGAACAGGGTCTTGAGTGACTGCTAGTCCCTCTTAAAGTATGGTAATGAGGCTAATTAGGAGAGATGAGAGCTGAACTAGATTTGCAAAGGCAATTATCCATATAGTTTTTGTGCCATGCTTTATCTTTATCAGATTCCTCTTCTCTAATTTTGGCATTTCTCAAACATCACAAGAATAATGAAAATGTCTAAAGCAATATGAACAATATAGTTGGTAGAGAAGAATAAAATATACTAATGAAATTCTGTGGACTTGCTTTCTATTGGACTCTTCCAAAATAAAGATTTGCAACCTGGCTAAGAGTTTTCTTACTAGTCTTGTTCGTTAGCTTACATAAATGAAAATTAATTGTGCTTTATTATAATGTCTATATATCTTCTTTGGTAAAAGAATGGCATTTTGCTTGGTCCTTTTATGTGAGTCATCATGGCAAGTCAGTAATTTAGTGTACTTGAAAGGAAAAGACATCAGAGGCTTGCAAAGCCAGCATAAAATGTATTCTCTTTAATGTGATTTAGAAAGTTGAGACATTTGAGTTTCTGTTTTCAAAGGTTTAATACTTTTTAAGTTTGACAACAATTATGAAAGTAAACGAATGGGCTCGGATCTCTACACAGTGATTTCATAGTAGGTGACATTGAACATAAGTTTTTTTTGTTCTCTGTATTTAATTGCAAAAGTTAACAGTTAAAATACCTGTTTTTTAAAACCTGCTGAATTATTCTGAATAGCACTACTAACATTTCTTCTGATGTGTGTGTACACACACAAGTAATATGACATTCCCAGAATATCACAGTTTTTCTAAAGTGTAATTAGAATTTTAACCCTCCCCCAGAACCTGGATTTTTTTTTAAATTAAAGTTATAAAGGGTTGTTTTCATTCAATAAGAACCCAAACAGGGTTAGATTGAGTATTCCAGGGTGCCCACATCATACCTGGACATAATTTTTTAACATTTTATTATAATTTTCATTACTTCTGTCTCATATAGATATCATTAACCTATGACCCTCTTAAAGGCATAAAAATCATTTCAGCTTCAGGTTTTGTTTTGTAGAAATAAAAAAAAATATCAAATAAATGAAGAATAATACATTGGCAAAAAATCTGCCTGAACTACTAAACAATTTTCCTACGTATGAAATGCCATTCATTTTATGTCACTGAGTCAATCAAGGAACTCCATTTTGTCTCATACTGTGATCATAGAACTAAGAAAACTGGGAGCAAAGAAGGGGCAACAACATAATTCGTAGACTTGGTAAACAAAGTGTAGCAGAATCTAGAAGGCCATAGTTCAACTGGAACTAAAAGACTAGAAGTCACTTTCAAATTTGAATATGCCTAAGAATCACTGGGGAACCTTGTTAAAAATATAGATCTGTGTACCTCACAGCTGAAGTAGATGAGTCGTGGGACTTGGTGAGGTAAAAGAAACAAGTACTTCTGGGTGATTCCGATGCAGGTGTGATGTGAAGCACGCTTGTCTGCATCATCATGTTCACTAGCCAAGATACTCAGCATGTGATAGTCACCATATTCACTATCACCATTCAAAGCTAAGCATCAATTCAAGGCTAGAGGAACTGAAGTCAGAGCATACAAAGACAAAAAGACCTGAATTGGTAATGTCAGAAACTGTATTCTATTAGAATGAACTCTATAAAATAACAGTCGTGTAAGGTCTGATCTATAATTCATTGTCAGATTAGATTTTGTAATCTCCAGAACTCATTTAGGTTCATGTGTGTCATTTATAAACCAGTTCCAGCATTTGGAGATTCTCCAAATTCTAGGGAGAATATGCAGTGGATATAGGGAGAATACACAGTGGGGCTGGAGGTGGGAGGATGCGTGGATGAGGGCCTGAAAAATACTAGTGGTCGGAAACCACGGCAGAAGTGGGGGACTAAGAATTTTAGGAGAGGAAAAACAAGCAGGAAACTAAATTGATGTAACATTCTTGCTCCTAACTGAAGCAGCCGTCCGCCTCGGGCCCAGGTTACTTTCCTGGTTTTTTTTTGAAACAGAAACCACTCTCAGTACCACTCACAGGGTCCTGCAGGTGGAAGCAGGTAATTGGAAGCAGCTGGTGCAGGTGAAAAGCGTGAGATCAGGGGGACACAGCCATTTTTTTATTTTTATTTTTTTTGTCTGGTAGGAAACAAAGTCTTTTCTTGTGGGGGAAGCGAAGAGTAATAAGCAAATACTAGTAATTTCTACACAGTACATTGCTTTTTATATAAATAATGCTGCTGAAATAGCTTGAAAATCTTTAGCTGAGTGTTTTAAGCATTCCTATTACACATAACGGAACATTTTGCATGAACTCTATAAAGAAGCACTTGGCAAAGTCGAAGAAAACTGCAGTCCATATACTCACATCTAACTCATCACATCTAACTCATCAAAATGAGTGTAAGCCAGATGGTAACCTTACAGTATTTTTATCCAGATTCAGAATTAAAAACTAATCAGTTGGAAAAAAATAAAATTCTGAAGGAAAGAATTGTGTTTACTTAATGGGAAAACATCATGATAAGTGTGTCATATTTGCATCCACCCTTTCATTAATGTAACTACAAATTTGTGGTCAATGATATACTGAAGGAAAAAAACATTATAGGTAAATTTCTTAAATGTGTAGTAGTAGTGCAGCAATAATGTATTACTTGAGTAATTTTTTTCTCTGGTAATCCCATCTCTCTTTACACAATTTGAACCTTTTGTCAAGGCAATATTTTGAAAGAAAATTGCCTTTCAGTTAAATGAGTGACCTCCATTGCTATAGTTTATAATTTGAACATTTAATTTTTGTCAATTCTTTCCTGAACTTAATTTTACTGAGCAATTAATGGCATGATTTCCTGCCTTCTAGAATTGATAACCTAATACAGTAAGAAATGCTTCATTTCCTCATTCACTCTTTTTGTTTCCTTAAGTGAAAGAGGGCCTTCTTGTTATTAGTTTCAACATCTCTAGATCAACTGCAAGAGGAGTATGATTTATAGCACATGATTAGAAGTGGGAAAGAGTTCAGAGGGACTCAAATAAGGGAGTTTTGGGAAAGGTTGCAGAAAGGAATAAGTCGAAAGAGAGACTAAAATGTGTGTTTTGTTGATAAGGTAGACTTTGACAGCCTGGGAGAAATAAAGCAAGTTACCTGGAGCTTCCTTCAAAAAAAGGCTAGAAACCAAATTTTAGCCTGTAAAGCATCATGAAGTCTGGAATCTTGAGCTTGGCTCCGAAGATTACACAGGAGGTTCCAGAAGGCTGAGAGAAGGAAGAAAACAGTGTATAAAAATTCACTGATCTGGGAATGACATTCAAGTCTGTTTGTGGGAATTTGGAGTAAATTACTTTGACTGGAGGATTTAAGGTAGGATAGTGGGGACTGGAAGTATGTAGGCTGTGAAGGGACAAGAATGTAGAACAAAGGATTTGAGAAATTATCCAGTTAATAAGAAAGTGACACAATTAAGATAGTCTTCAAGAATTTAATCTAGAAATGCTAGTCTTGATAGATTGCAAAGCAAAGATGTAAATGCAAGGAGCTATCTCAGGTGGAAGGGATACCCTGATCCTAGGAAGAATGGATTTTGTAGAGTAAGTCTTCAAAGTTGGTGCCAAGTTCATTTGATGTGGATCCATATCAAATAAGAGAAAGAGAAGAAACCAGTTGTGGATAGAAAGGATTTTCTTTAAACAGTTATTAAGTGTCAAGATTATTCAGTTGAATAATTGCGTACTAATGATTTTCAAGGCATTTGGAAAGTGACCCCGAAATACTTGCTTCCACTCTGCCCTTTAAAAGCTCATGGTTAGTGAGAAAAACAGCTACATTAACAAACGCTATAGATATTGGTATATAATGAAAATGTTGGAACTACCAACAAAATGAAAGAAGAGAATGTAAACGAGACAGAAGTACCTCAGAAAAGGAGGTTCGTATCAACCGGACAATAAAAGAATAGAAAGGTTTTCACTAAGTTGGATTCATTCATGTGTTGGACAAAAATACATCGAGTGCTTGCTTTTATTGCAGGTGCTATATTGGGGATGGGCATGGAAGAAAGAAAATGTTACCTCCATCAGAGAAAATAAAGATCGACAGTACAGAGTCTAGGTGAATGGCATGTGATTCCATGTGGATGGAGCAAAGGGGTGAAAATGGAAGAAATTGGTGGAAGATAAAATAGGAAAGATAAGATAGTCCAAATGGAGAAGGAAGGAAAGCGCTAGGTCATGTCATTCTTTAAATGTTGGGACATTTAAATGTTTGGAGAGATAGAAAAACTATCTCTGTTATTTCAATCTCTGTTGAAGCCATGATAGGTCTCTATTTTAGAAAGGTAACAAAATACCCAAGTTAAAGTATTTATTTACAGATATATTAGGCATAGAGATACTTATTAGATAATCACCCAAAGGTTGCTTTCAGCCAGTCACAGGAATTATGGCATTGCTGAGTTTGAGTATAAAGAAAGAACTGAGGTCTGAAACCGAAACTATAATAACATACACTGAGTATTTATTGTACTCCAAGCACTGTATTAACTCTTTTCCTTCTCAGAACAATCTATTGGGTAGGTAATATTAAACGCTTTTTACAGATAAAGCAACTGTATCAAAGAAAATTTTAGCAACTGGCCCAAGGTCACACAGCTAACTAACTAATATCAGAGACAGGATTTGAACCCAGACAGGCAGGCTCCAGTAACCAGCAGATTACAAAGGCAGCTCAGACAGAAAAGGCCTAGGATAATTAATATCAAAGGACTTGAAAGTTATCATGGCAAAATTAAATGCTTATGGGAGCCAAGCAGGTTGTGTAAATGCCAAGACTCAGAGGTCCTGTGGCAAAGTGGAGAGTACAACGTCTAACCAGGGCAGTCAGGAACCCTCTCCACCATGACTTGCCATGTGGGAAAATGAACCTGGTAATACTAGATTTGACAAGTGTCAGTAAAACCTAGAAAAAACTTGGATTTTTATGTGAGATCTTCCAATGTTTAAATGTTCATAACCAATGTAATTTTTCCTGTTACATTACATTGTGTGCTCTACCTCTCCCCAAAAGGCAGGCTGAGATCCTAGAGCCACCAGGAATAGAACTACTACATACTGTGAAATCCTTCCATAAATTACATACAGATTAGCGAAGACCCTAATTTCTTGCAATGGACAGAATTAGAAAATTTTCAAATATAAATTTCACTACAGTTTCAAGTTTTAGTGAAAAAATTCATATTTCTCCCCTCACACTTGTGCAAGCAAAAATAGAAAATCCAATATAGTTTTTTTCCATAGAAAATCCATGAGTGAAAATGTTTGTTGCTGCCTATACTGTCCCCTACTCAGAGAATTTGACTTTTCATAGAGTAGTAGTGAATCTAAATATGATTTAAAGTCAGTCCCTCAAGTGTTTGTAAAGATCCACATGCATCACATCATGCAAACTAAATCATGAACTCACACAATTGCATTTACCCAATTTTATCCAAAAAAGTTAAGCTATATGTGATCTTACTCATTCTTCGGCTTTGTGAAACATGATGAGAAACCTTTACATTTATGAAGAAGTTTAATAATAACAAAAAGCTATAAAGTCATGCTGTTGCTTCAAAGGGAATAACATCAAAAACTTGTGGAGAAAAGCCACAGGCTACCATCAACCTCAAAACACACACACATAAACATACACACACATGCACACACACACACGCATGCTTGGTTGGAAGACCTATTTTGGTAGAATGAAGCGTGGTTCACCAAAAAAGAGGGATAATGAGGCCATTTTTCATTATTTTCCCAGCGGATTTTAAAATAGTTACCTCATAAAATAAATAGTTTAAGTTTCCACATTACTTTTGCCTTTAATCTGTGCCTGGGATGCAAATAAATGAGTGGAGATTTTTATACTCCCAAAGGTTTATACAGAGGCAAATATATTAAAAAAACGAACATCCAAGGTAAGTGTAATTTCTCACTAAAACAGCAGCTTAGAGGATGTTGTGGTTGTCAGAGGGAAGACACTTTAATAAAAAGAATCTACAAGTAGACTTATTTTTATATTCATTGTTCAAGTACATGCATTCTACATGGTCTTGTCTTTACAGGGATATGTCTCTCTAATCTGTGTTTGGTTTAAGCAAAAGATTTTAAAAACCAAACAGGCCTGCCCAAGCATAGAAATATGCATTTGGAATGTGGGTTCTTATGGAAAGGCTGGAGCAGGCCGCTTTTGATGTGAACACATAGGCAAGAAGAGTAAGGTGTAACTTTTATAAAATTAAAAACCCATGTGCTAAAATTAGAAATAGTTTATTGTCCTTGTTAAGAGGCAACTGAATAAACCTAGCTATCTAGCTAATAAACAGAAATAGTCCACCTTCGTGAAGCTCTAATTACAGCCTCTGAACCTTTCAGTAAGTTTACAGCTTAAAACATCTGAGTGATTCTGCCTTTTGAAAGCCATGTGAAGTTAGAAAGGCGGCCTAATTAAAACAAATCTTGGATAAACCACTTCACGGAGATAGAAGTTTGATGGTTGGATATATCAAAAATTGTTACCAGATGTTGTGCAGAGGCCTTAACAGTTTAAAGATCATGAGGTTTTTTTTTTTAACAAAGCAAAAATATTCTAATTGAAGTTGTCAGCAGGAGTGAGACTAATATGCCTGTATTTGATTAAATAATAGTTTATTTAACATTCAGTGTGGCCCAAAATTGGCCAAGACAAAAGTCAGAAAACATTTTAGCCAGAAGACTTAAAAAGAAAACCACAACAAGCTGCCAGTGCTATCTAGGTAGCTGTCAGGCACTGAGGTTTGATAATGTCGATTTTTATCCTATTACTCCCCATTATCCCCATGCGTTACCCCCAAATGCATGCCGCAGCAGTGCCTTAGAATCGGCTCTTTATGGATTTTGCATTTTCCGAAAAAGAAAAACTTATTATAAGACGTGTTGCTAAGACCTGGGAAAACAAACATCATGTCTTTTTCCATTAGAAAAATGTAAACATCTGCATTTTTAGGAGATACGTGTTTTATGTAGACGGCTGTTCTGACTCACTGGGTATGGGGGTTTCACTTTGTAAAGCAGAAGTGTTGAAGCCCCACGTGGTCCAGTTAGGACTTAAGGCACCTTGTCTTGATTACACGATAGGGCCACTTAACTACTTCCTTCCCCTTTGGTGGGCAGCTGTGCACTGCTCTCAGATAAAATGCAAGAATGTCCTCCTTTTGAAGAACGCAGAGGCTCGCCCTGCCACAGTCCTTCCCAGCGACTTGAGCCTCTCTCTCCTTCTATTTTCCGTGTCTCAGGCACACACCTAGACTTGCACCGGTAAACAGTGCGGCCAGAACCTCCATTTTAACAGAACAAAAGTTTTTAAACATTTGATGTAAAAGTTTAAGAAAATTGTCCACATAGACTACTGGAGAACAGATGCAGTTAAAAAAAAAAAAAAAAGAATTTTCCACAGTGACCGATCCCCGAGCTCTGTTTGCTCTCCATAGTACACGGAGGTCTGGGTTTTAAAAGTAAATTGCAACCTCGTCTGTGGCAATTATGAGAAGACAACTACACTAGAGGGTCATTAATCATTTAAACATTCAAATAAAACTAAATGTTTCTTTTTAGATCTAAAGTGCAGCCCATAACACAATTGAAATAACATTAATGGGAGAAGAGAATGAAAAGACAGAAAACAGCTGTTGCTTTCACTACAGTGTGCCATGGAGCTAGAATCAGTGAAAGACTGTGTAGAGCAAGGGAGAGGATTCTAGTTGATGCGCTTTCTCAGCTTAAAGCAAGTTAGGGTGGATGTTCTTCCACTTCATAGCACTGCATTTCTGGACATTGCAGAAAGGTCTAACACCTGGAAGGTTGCATATTACAGCTGTTGCCAAGCAGTGTTTAAAAGTTGCTCGTAAGCTGCAAAGTGATAAAACTAACGTAAACAGGTTACAACGTGTCCCCCAACCCCGTGGCTAATGAGGAAAAACTACGCTCTTTAAATCTACTTTTTCGTTATTAAAATAAATTTCCGTTTCGCCTGTGATTTACTTCAAAAACAAATTTGGTCAAAACATGAAGCACATGGCATAGTTTACCAAATTCATCCTAGAGGATAGTTCAGAAAATATCTTAGAGGCCAATGGAAAGGCTAATGATTACCTCTTGTCTTTGCTGTGTTTGTCTTTGTCATTTTAACAAGTTAGGTTTCTTTCCATTTGATGCTCTTTCAAATCCTTTGACTCTGTCAGACAAGATTGGGTGTTATAGACCAAATCCCTTGACTTCATGATACAGTTTTGCTTCCATGCCCATTTCACATATTCTAATTTATCTTGTCCTGTGAGCGTCACTGAAAAGAATAGTACAGAGATCACACCTTCTCTTTCTGAAAACAAGTGAGAGAATATTGAAGTAATTTATCTCAGTCAAAAAATTGTCCCAGATAGAACTCAGCTAGAATGTGACTCTCCCAATTAACAGTTGCCTTCACTTGCCCCTGTAATATGCCAGGAAATGAACATCACACCACTCCTAGAATGAAACACTCACTTCCCAGGTCCCCTATACCCCTGCAGTGAAAGGGCCAATTCTAGTTTACATTAGATGCTTACTGAAGTCAGTAACAAACCATCATCACCTTCGATTCCATTTGGAGGCTTTGTGTGTTGACTACCTAAGTTGAGCAAAAGGAATACATCTAATGCTATTTCCTGGTGCAATTGAAACTGACTCCCTTCCCACAATAACAACAAAAGACAAAGCAGAAAAATTGATATGTGTTGTACTGAGAACACATCTGTCACTGGTGAAGTTAACATCAGTTCACTCTATCTCTTCATACATTATGAATATAAACCCTATTGGGTTGGATCAGTCACCAGTCATTTATATTTGGACCATGTTTCAGTACCTGCCCAAGATGATCTTGCAGTGTTTATTATGAAGTAAGGCTTTTCTTAGTGTCACCAGTGTAGACTGCCTGGAACTTGAGTAGGCTGAAAATGACAAATGAAAAAAAAACAAACAAGGAGGAATGGAAAGACAGAAGATGGGGAGAGAAAGGGAAGGAAAGCAGGGAAGAGGGAGGGAGAAGGACATGAGAGTCTCAAAGCCAATGAGTTTACACCAGAATCATCTAGGGCAAAAAAAGAACTACTGGAGTCCTAGAGCTTTAGGAAAGCATGGAGATCACTGGTTATTTATGTTCTTTCCATCGCCTTCCATATGAAGAAGGAAGGAGGAAACTACTTTATTGAACACCTATTCTGTGACTTGCACAGAGCAACCAGGAGTTCTCTATGCATTGTACTCACAGCCCTTCATAACAATTGGCTACTTGCCTGATCTATCTATCTTTCTGTCTATCTATCTATCTATCTATCTATCTATCTATCTATCTATCTATTTTACTGAAGCAAACCAGTAAATGTCGGTATTAGAGCACTTAGCAGGTTTTTATGTTTTCCCCTGGCAGTTGATGAACAACTTGAGACCTTGAGTCACAGCTTTTACAGCTGTGTATGACACTGGATACAGGGCAGATAGTCAGTAAATGATATTAAATATTCACGAGTATAAAAATTCAGTACAAGTACATATCATCTGATGATCACATTCAGTGTGCCCCACCTGTGCTTATGCAGTCCCGTTCATGCAAGACTTCTTGGTGCTAGGTACACCATTTTTGGTCAGCAAGTGAGCCTCCCATTTTTTCTTATTTATACTTCTTTTTGATGATACTGGCTTGCTTTCATTTTGATGTAGAAAAAAATGCATGTTTTGATATTTTAATTTTAATACCATCACAAAAGCCTTATAAAATTCACTTGCTTGACTCTATGCTTTCAGTTCATAGGGAAAAATGGAACATAACTTTTTTTACCCTAAAAAGAATATGGACAAGTAGTCTCGTGTTCTCTTTATTCTGAGTAATAACCCAGACAAACTGGAGACATGCCCACCAATACAAAACTCAAACCTACTTCTTGTGGTTGTGAGGAGAATAAATTTGAAATTGGTAGTAGCTTATCTGATATTTACAGTGCAAATACGAGCTATGACTGGACATAGTAGGAGGAGACGTAGACATATTTTTCCAAATCTTATATATACACCACCTATGAAAGAAGGTACAACTTTCTATTTAGCCTTTCTGAAAGATAAGGGTGATGCTTTGATAAGGTATTTCTTTTTCTGACATGTGTGCCAATGGGAGCAGTTAGGGGCCCATTAAATATATTTTTGATAATATCTGATGCAGTCTAGGAAATACTTGTATTCATAAAATATCTGATGGTACTTTTGTTGTCATTGTGACAGTGGGAACTCAGATGATCTTTTAAGTACAGATAAACCTTAAGGAGAGTTCTCGTGTGAAATGACCACAAGGACTTTTATTGTGTCCCTTGCAAACATATCCTGTATATTCATTGGGATTTCAGGAAATGATATTGATTGAATCTCACATAGTTGGCCATGCACCTGTGCTGACAGAACCTCTGATTTTTGTGCCAACAGGCTTTGTCACATTCTTCCTATCAGACTGCAGCAATGTCATGGCCATTACCCCACCTCCTCATAGTGTGGTTTTTTTAGAAAAAAGAAAATGGCATGGATCAGTTCTGCCTACTTACATTAAAAGCGTAAATAATGATGAACTCTTTCAAAAATTATTCAAATGAAAGAAAATACTAGATGGCACAGAAGGATTACTCAGATGTGATCAGCAATCCTGCCAACACCGATGCTATGCTTACTGAAAGATTCCTTTTCTGGATAAATAACATGCAGAAGAGAGAGTGGAGAATGTGTTGGTTTTATTTTTAATTTTTAATACATTTTAATACTTCCAGTTAGTCTTTAATTTTTCTCTCGAAAACACACAGCTACCTCCTTTTCATTCCATCTAGTTCAGATGAACCTGATTTTGCCCCAGATTTAGGGGTAATGTGTGCTTTAGATTTTTGCTACTCAACTTACTAGAATGCTGAATCTCAGCTTTGATTCAGAGCTACTGAATAAAAATCTGCAATCTGACAAGCTCACCAGGTAATTTCTTACTCACATTAAAATCTGAGAGACCTAAGCTAAACCAGGTCTTTCATCCTAGAACCCACCCAGCCAGAGCAGGACAGGTAAAAGCTCAAGTTTGGTCAACAGGGCCGTATTTGAGAACATCGGGTTGAGCCATCAGGCAAGCAGACTCAGTATTTTCGCCTTTACTTGTTCAACTGAGCATGTGATTCTCAAAGAACAACAGCCATTTTGCCATCCAAGGAGATTGTGGTTGCCTCCAGTGAAGCATATTCCAAAAGGGGAAGAGAAACTGTGCTCTCAGGATATCATTTGAATCCTGGTTAAAGTATGCCTAAAATCAGTTTTTCCCGGTTTTTCAGTAGCATGAATCAGAAGATTTATCTTCATACTAATCTGGTTTCTGCCACAAGGGACTGAATGAAAATAAAAGATAATGGTGATAAGTAATGATTAAGAACTTATTTGAGTTCCACCACCTGACTTGCTGACTTGTATGGGCACCTTATTTGCAGGGGAGAGAGGGAGAGAGAGGAGGATAATGGAGGAGGGGGGAGGAGGGGAGAGAGAGAAAGAGAGAGAGAGAGAGAGAGAAAGAGAGAATGCTCACTTCACATTCCTCATTTGTTGTGACATTAAGAAGCATAGGAATCATAAAAATCTTGGGATTGAGACATGGTCAACTTTCCCTCATGATTCTTTTAATTGCTTCTTGTATATTTACCTTGCCTCCCCTCAAAATTATAAACACTTCAAAGGCACTGAACTTTTCTTACAAGAGGTGATAATTTAAAGTAATAAGACGTTTATAAATAAACATCCCAGAACTTATAACAAGTGAGTGTAGATTTTCAAAACCACCACCTGAGGAAGCCGCCAATTTATTCAGGTTTTGCTGGCTTTGGAGAGAACGTTGTTTTAAGTCTTTACAATAAAGATCAGCACCAGTTTTTGAGCCATGAGGCTATACCAGTGACTTGTTATTAGATCTGATTTTTGCTGAAGTAGCATTAGACATTAGAGACCTAACATTCAATCCAGTCAGAACACTTCAACCTTAATGAACTAGCGTCCAGTCTGGGTACCCTGGCATTCTTGAGACCCTAAGTGGCCCAGTTCTGTCCTGAGCACTTCTTGGGAACTGTTGTTATTCAGAAAGGTGAGTGGCAGTTGTCCTCAGGGAGAGTCTCCCAAAATCTCCTCCTGCAGTGCCGCCAGTGCTACTTGTAGTTCTGGCAGGTTCTGCCATACTGTTGATTAAATGTTTTAATAGTAGCTTTGGGCACTTCCATGGTACTTCTGCCATCTTATTTATCAGCTTTACTCTGGATAAATTTCACCTTCTGAAATGACATGGGCTCACTGGAAAAGTTGGTTTTCTATCACTAAGAGAGCCAATATACTGAGTATTATGGATATGTGCTTCTGAGAATCTTTGGAAGTAGAAGTTTGAGTTTTAACTCAAGGTCTTGTCTTCACCATGTAAAAGAAAGTAACTACAGTTGTACTCAAAAATAATAGATTGATAACCTATAGTCAGTAAGTAAATAAGGAAATGTTTCTTGCGCTCTTCAATATATTGTGATGACTTCAGGGTTTTGATTTGTGGGAAGCAGATAGTTTTAATTTTTGTTCTTAAAAGAGGGTCGGAGGCAGAGTTTACAAAGCAGTGAATCCCTAAAGGAGAAAATCCTGCCTTTATTGATTAAACACCAGGCATTGAGATTGTAAGATTTTTCCTTTCCTGTCTACTACTTCTGCAAGCCAAGAAGATTTCAACAGGTAATAAACATTCAAAGAAATAAAAGGGTGGAGAAGGCTGTGCATTGGTTACTAAGGAAAATCTAAATCAGCTTAGAAGAAAGCTAAAGGAAACCAGTGGCTTGGACCAAAACAAATTTTAATTGTAATTCTAATGGAAAATTAGGCTATTATTGCCAAGTTAGAAATTACATGTGTATCTAGTAATAAAAGCAGATCCAAACATTTAAGCTATAAACTGAAAAAAAAATCTGTTTTCAAAATAATGGTTTGTGTTAATTTTATCAGTCTTATCTATGTGATAAAGGTAATGTTTTGCAAAACAAAGATTCTTTCTGGGTTACATAGTAAAAGATTTTTGTTAGACTTTTAAAGCAAAACCTCTGCTAATATTTGGTGTCATATTACAGTAACAAATTGCATAGTGAAATAATGGATCAGCTTCCAGATGTAAGTGAAAATTGTTTTTAGAATTTGTTTTGAAATATGAATTTCAGAGATTTAAGTAGGAGTTCAAATATTTAAAAAAATCAAACTGCCAAGATTGTACTACTCATCACAGATTTGTATATTTTTTTCTTAAGACAAATCATTTAGAATCACCCATATAAAATATATGTTTACATACACACCCAGAAGTGTGGGAGAGAGTGGGAATATGTATGTCGGGGTTTTACTACCATGCTGTGTATGGACACTGTGTGCTCAATTAATAACAGCAGTAGAAAGCTTAGTGTGATACAGTAATCATTTTAAATCATCCTAAATCTACTCAAGTTGAAAAGATTCTTACAGCAGGAGTTTTAAACAGCTGCTTTGAGCAAAATAGACACTGCTTTGTTTTAAAGTTGAAAAGAAGAAAGGTAACAATTATCCCGAGACACTGGAAACAGAGTTGTCTGATTTTTTTTTTTTTTTTTTTTTTTTTTTGAGTTGCCTCCGCTGCTTCCATCCACGCTGGTAGAAAGAGTAGTGCATTGGGGATGTGTGAGACAATGGGGAATCTCCCAAAGACAACAATCGAAAAAGAGATAATGTGTTAAAAGTGTAATCGAAATTAAGAATAGCTTTTTTATGTGCTTTTGGTACTGTGCTACAATTTATTATTTTTTATAAAGTTCTTTCTTGAATTTTAAGTCAAGATGCCGTAGGTAGCCAACGCAGAAAAGTAACACTTAAGCCTAACTACCTCTAAAAAGATTAAACATGATATAGATTTGAGTAGTTATGGAAGCTGTGACTTTAAACATTCGTTCCTCCTCCTATATCATATATAAATCTATGTTTCATAAATACAAATTTATATTATATATAAATATATCATAAATATATTATTTGGCAATATAGTAAATGTTTGATTTATAAATATAGAAAAATGTATCAATTCATCTATAAATCATCAACTATAAATCTATATTAAGCAAATTCTGAATAAAACCAACTAGTATTCCAATTAAAACAAACTGTTTAGTTGCTACATTAAATATAATCTATCTAGACTATTTTTAATATAGATTACAATTCCCAGGTTGCCTGGAAGTTTCCTGCACTGTAAGAAATTTAGAAAAAAAAATTACCTGAGATTGTCTAACTTAATTCTGATTTGTATTTAGTTTTAAAAAGTATAAACCTGGAAAAAACCTTTACTTAACCAAACTTAAATATATTACAATTTTCAAATGAGCATACTCAGTGGTGGGGTATAGGAGTTGAAGATCAAAACATCCAAATGAATTATTTCTCCATTTTAGTAATTTGATTTCCTTATTTAATGAAACCAATTCATTTTGATATAGTAAAAATTATTTCTATATATTTTTTAACTCTCCACAATTGTTCATAATATTGTATTTTTCAGAGTTTTAAAATGACTTGCTCAGATAGGAACTCACATTATTTTTCCATTTCTTATTCTTGTCCCTGCTATTCCCAAAGAATCCTCATGCTTTCGTAAATCAGGCTAGTTTCATGCTCTTTAAAAATAAAGTCAAGTTCAAGAAAGAATAGCACAGCTGTTCAAGATGTCATATCTTATAAAACAAATCTATTAGGAAGGTCAAATCCTGGAAAGGGTCAAGTTAATGATATAAGTGGAATAATTTGGTCATTTTCTGAAATTTGTAAACCTACAAACATAAAAGCCCTGCACTAGATGAACTTATTAGCTAAACTTATAGTGATTTCTTTTTTAAAAGTTATAACTTTTAAAAGTTATAACTTTTATGTTTAAGATACCCTTTGCGTGTGTGTGTGTGTGTGTGTGTGTGTGTGTGTGTGTGTGTGTGTGTGTGTGTATGCTTTGAATTTTAGTCTGGTACCAGTCAATCTAGTCTGTTTATATTTGAATTGTTGCTTTGGTTTGGGATGAAGATGACTATTTCCATTTCTTTTTGTGCCAAAGAAATACATCCATGGGCATAAACATGCATGTATTTATATACATACTTACATACATATATTCTCACACAGAATTTACACAGTTAGTGAAATAAAATCTTGGACAATATGTGGAAAAGGAGAGATGACGTAAGTCAGAACCGGCCACTTAATTTTCCTTCATAATGTACACAATTTTTTGGAGCATGTAATACCTGAAAATGTTTTTTAATCCTATGTAAATTATTAATTCTTCATCAAAGGTTACATTCTTATCCCTTAAGTTTCACTGATTCTTTCATTATACTTTTTACATCTACTTTTTCATCAGAGATATTTTATCTTCTGGTCATATATAATCCTTTAACTTGGGAAATTAGTATAACTTTTTGTTTTATAAAAGTTGACATTTTAAAATGCCAGCCTATCAATCTCTAAATTTTTTTTGATTATTAAACTGGCGTATCTTGATGCCATCTCTTTAAAAAGAAAATACTCCTATAACTATACATATACATTTTTAAATGTATGCTGTGTATATGTGGAGAGATATACATACAAATATATATACACACAGACATACATACATGAAATAGGATGTCAACTTTCAGATGGTTGCTTAGAGCTATAAATTTACTGCTAATACCCAGAATTATTTTTTTTACAAAGATTTCAAAGTCTTGACTTATATAAATATAAATTAATCCGCTTTGTATAATTATGACTTAAATATCCCTTGGCATATTTTGTGTTATATATATGCAGAAATAATTTTTGTACAAGTTTCTAAGTCATGATCTATAGAAATCTAAGTAAATCCACTTTGTGTATATATAAATTAAGTATCCATTGACATATTTAGTGATAATACTTATAATCTGTATGGCCACACAATATGGATAGAAGAAAACTACATGCGGTTAGAATGAATAATATGCACAAGGGACTTGAGCTACAAAACATTCCTTTATGTTCTAGAAAATTGCAAAGACTGCTTTAAACACTTCCCCAAATTTCCACTAGTTTTTGGGTTAAGCAAAAGGTATCTTTGATAGACTCATGAATTTCATGAAAGTGTAATGAAATCTTTAGAGGTCTTTTGGAACACAGAAAATAATAGCAGAGAGAAATCAAAAGAGGGAAGAGAAAAGATATTAATATTTTTAAATGCATAATTGATGTGATAAAGACAGTCACTTATATGTGAAAATTTTAAGATCACTCTTCATGCTGTTGCCATGTTTTAAGAATTAATATAAAGTCCTTTGTATACATTTTCCTCATATAAATGCAGCTGTAGATATTAATTATATGTGTGTGTATGTACATGTTAAAAACTTAGTTATTCAGAATCTACTAAAATCTAATGCCTGTTGGTATTTAACATCTCCTGAGTTTAATAAAGAAGAATTGACAAGTCAAGCACAGAATTCAGTATTCTTATATACGTAATTATATTTATGTTGCGTGTGTATGTGAATTACGAGAACTCTAATAGTATAAAATGGAATCACAAGGTATCCATGCCTTATTTTCCACTTATTAAGATCAGTGATTATTAGACTGACATATAAGACATACTCCTAGGTACCGTATTGCTTCAGTCCTTTTCCACAGTCTTCTATACATGTGGTTAATTGTATTTATTCTCAACTTTCCAGTTAACTCATGGAATTTTTTTCACATTAATATCTTTGGTATTTTAGCCCAACTTAAAAAAACATACTACTTTCATGAAAATGAAAGCAACTAGCAACATCTTACTATGTATTATTGCTGAAAATGTTTCAGTAGATTTATTTGTATATGTATTTGTGTGTTTGTATATATATTGTCTATGTATACATCATATACAAATAAACACACTCACCCCAACATATATCACATCTACTAGTTCTGCAAATTGCTCAGAAACTCAGGCAATCGAGGCCCATTCCTTTTCTCGCCTATCATCTAAGTTAAAGTCTAAATGTGGTACAGACCTTATTAATTTTCTTTTGCATTTCATAAAAGTGAAACTTCAGTTGATGTTCAGTTTAATAATGACTGTCATTTTGTATGTCATGAATGAAATCACAGTTAAGGTATATCTTTTAGTCACAGCATGTATTTATATGTAAGTACCATACATATATTTTAACAGAATATCTGTTTATTAAAATCAGCAGTATTCTTTCTTATGGTAGAGATCGAGACAATTAAGCGATTGTTAATTAAATGTCCTCTATCTGCAAGGCACTGAAAATACAAACATTAAGAGAAAAGTAGACCCTAACTTCATAAGCCCACAGTCCCTTGGGAGTTTGTTTATGTACATAATGGGAACCCAGCACTCATCTCTTATGCCTAAATGTGAGAAAATAGAGCTATTTGATGACTTTAAGACAATTCAATATATGAAGAGCAAAAGCAGAATTGGCATTCTTGTGTTTCAAAAGCTGTTTTCACACCGACAACATTGCCCCCCTTATGAAGAAGAGTAGTTTTGGTACATACTGAGAGTAAATTTGTAAATGGGAAGTCGTAAAGGAAGACAACTAAACCATTTTTGGATCTCTTTATATTGTTTGTATTTTTTAAATTTCAATTATTCTATGAATCTTTTATTCAAATATTTTTATTTTAAGGGCTTGGTAACTGATGGTGTTCTCTTTTTATTCATATTACTCCATACTTGGGAGAAATGTTTCTTTAGGCAGGTCAGTTTTAAGAATTATTTTGGGGCAGTTTCCTGATTAAAATTATTTGCATCTTCTCCAGAGATTGGGATCAGTTTAATAATGTTCCTCTGGTGAAAAAATAATGTGATAGAATAAGACTATAAACAAGACAGGGAAAATAACCTTTTAGAAATGTTAGTTGCTGTATTACATTTTCAGAGCCCCTGTCGTGAAATGAAATCTCACTCACCAGGAGTTTTGTGTCTCGGGCTGGGTTGCCGGGCCTCAGTATCACTTTCCTATTCTGCTCCTTGCACAAAATGTCAAAGTAGGAAATGATTTTAACTTTTTCTTTTGGTAGGAATGACTGAGGGGTTGTCTTGAGAGTACTTGATGCTATGAGGTAGTTCCTGCTTTGGTATGTGATACAGTGTGATTAACAAACTCCAGATCACACAGAGAACTGGTCTGAGAAAGGTTATTAAACAGCCCCCTACCTAAGACGATGCATTGCCTTGCACTTGTACTGATATGGAACTACTGGAAAGAGAGGAGGAGGGAAGAGAGAGAGAGAGAGAGAGAGAGAGAGAGAGAGAGAGAGAGGAGACAATCATTGCTTTCTTCTTGAGCAGCTGCAGCCAGTCTCACTAATGGACGTGCAAAAGCCGAAACTGGCCCCACAAGGTACGTGTTCGTTTTTACAGATGGTACTGCAGACAAGTTGGTAATGGAAAAGGAAGTCGTGTACGTGAGCTATTTGAAGGGGGGCAGCGACACGGAGGATAGCCTATTACAGTCCTTCCTGTTCAATTGACTGTGCTATTAAAGAAGCAGTTTTCCTGATTAAAAAGTCTGTTATTACAAAATTATATCAATTGTTAAAGAAATTTATAATTCCAAGTTGTCTTTTAAAAATAATGTTATTAAAACTTTAAAAATCATGATCAATTTCCCTGTCTGCAGAAGTACCTCTATATTTAAATTACTTCTCCTGTTTGCTTTTATCTGTAGCAAGCACAGAATTCTAATTTAAAGACATACACCTCCATTTGAATGACGATGTAACCTAGAAGATACTTACTTTTAACCATTGAAAGGTGTATTTAAATATCTATCTGTCCTGAGTAAATACAAAATCGAATGAAAGTAAGATAGCATTATAAAAGAAATTATAGATTCAAAAATTAAATGAGCTTCAGGTTCAATTCCCTTAGAACTCCCCCCCTCCCCCCGTGTGTATTTAAAAGTCATAGCAAATAAAATGGCACATGAAATATTCCCAGTATAGTCTTGTCTAGTTTTTAGTTCAGATAGCCTGCTTGGAGTCAGGTTCTCATGGATACGTTTGCAGTTGCTTTGAGCATGACCCTTAATTGTCTTGAACTTCAGTGTATTTAACTCTGTTTCCATAAGTTTTTGTTGTTGAAGTGGAAATAAGCAACTTAAATTACCATCTTTCTGCTGAGCACACTGCAAGCTCTGCTTTCACATCTCTTCTGTCCTCTACACTCTCAACTTGATAGCCTGTAAAGAGCGTTAAGAATAGTTTGGTCTTTGCTGTTCTGTAATGAAATGGAAACTACATCACACATGAAAAGTATCAAAGGCAACTTCGCAGGTAGATGAAGATCATATACTTCCATGCAAAATAAATGAGGGCACCTGTTTAAGAGAACAGAATGATATTTTCATATTGCCCACATCTGAGAAATTTGCTGAAATAACCCCATCTTTCAGAATTGGCTCTATTTGAACTCGATGATACCATATATTGCCGAAGTTCTCTGCCTGAGTACATACCAATATATAAAGAAAATCTAGGAAACTGTTATCTCGACATGCATGTTTATAGAACTTGTCAAAACCCCACACCATTTTTTCTGCCCCATCTCTAGCCAAGATGGTGTCACTAATTACTTTCCAACAGGCTTATTTCACATACTTACCCTCCCTTCTTTTGACATGGTGGGATCACCACATGTGCACTGCACCCCCCCTTCCCCACCACTACCTCTCCATCAGCCAGATGTTGTGTTCCTCTGACTATAGCTGTATCAACCTCAGAACAGGTCGTTGCCATATCTGATCAAGGGTGAGTCATTTCTTTCAAGCTTGCATAATTTTGATCAGCTGTTAACAGGGTGGTTTGAAGAGATAAGCATTCTTCAAAGCCAAGTTATGGTGAAATATTTCTGGTAAAAATTCCCCAGTCGCCTCTTTAGTAATAGAGCTTAAAACTTAGTTAAGAACTGTGGGTCTGAAGTGACCTGGGTTTGTATCTTAGTCCTACTATTTAGCAATTGAAATAGGTCTCTAAACCTCAGTTTTTTCCATCTGGAGAGTGAAGAGAATAGTAATAGTAATGAAATAGTGATGATAATAATAATAATAATAATGCCTGTTTCTTAGGATCATTTTGAAGCTATCAAGTAATGAAACTAAGCTTATGGTATATTATCCTACACACAATAAATAATTGATAAATATTAGCTATATGCTGGTGATTTAAAGAAGGGAAAGAAAATAGTCCAACAGGAGAATTCTACCAGATAGTTGATTCAAAAATGGTTTTTAGAATACACTCATGTGCTTTTGCCTAAACTTAGACGCAAGAATGTATTTTTTGACCCTAGATAAGTCAAAGAAAGTCTGGCAACTAGGGGCACTCTGACCCAAACAAAATATTTGGATCCCCTTTTGTGCAAGACATTCTTTTGAACAGTCTGAAGTTATTTGTACAATATTTTCATATTTTTTGAGGAGACTGTCACAGTTTTTATAAAAAGTGTTTGAGTCCCAAGAATGTTAGGAGGCATTGATGTTTATGTAAATACCTTGAGGTGGGCAGTATCTCATGGTCCAGTTAGTATGTTTTGGCTAATAAGGAAAGGATGACTAAGAATTATTTGATATTTCCTGTTTCTTCCAAAATAACTATCATTGTCACCTATTTTAAAAGCAATTCTATATAGATAAAACATAAAATGATTCATTTTTTTAAGTACTTAGAGTCTGAGCCCTTTGGATTTTAGGCTTTTTCTAAAACAAGTCTCTCCTTTATCACCAAGAATTTTATTTTTTATAGTACAAAGAGTTCCCATAATATATGTTTACTACATATATTGTCCAGATAAAATGTACAGTAAATTCAAACAATGATTGTATTCTCCTGCTGATATTTGCTTAAGAGGTGCTAAAATTGCTAAACTGTACCTCCAAAAAGTCTTTTTATTACCTTTTCACTGTCAGATTTGGCACTGGCATAAAAAAAAAAAGTGCCTATAGAACAGCTCTTCAACCTCTGTTGTAACTAAAGCAAAGGTGAAAATAGATCCAAGGTAGTAGGATAGAGACAGTGGGAGACTTGAGTAGTTCTTTTGATAATAACGACTTTCACGTAGAATGAAAAGAGACAACGCAGACATAAATTTTCGACCATATTTTTAGCTGTCCAAACACATTGCTGTAAAGGCATAATATTGTTACAAGAGCAAGCATGGGTTAGAACTCTCAAGATCTGGATTTTTCTGGTCCTGCTTTTGTTATGTAATTAGTGTATGACATGCACTATTTGGTTTGCTCACTTACCAAACATGAGGTAAGAGATGAATGGAGATGGGTCCTTCAGATCTGTAGAGTAGGTTGTATATCTGATGAACTTATAAAATAGGCATATTTTAAAAATCTGTAGGAATGTTTAAAGTGTGGGATATGCAATTGGGAAATCTTGATGTTCTGCTCTCTCACTGATCCAAGATTCGCCAGAGGCATCTCAGAAGAAATGGAGCTAATGTGTTTCGCACACTAACATTTCCTGATGTATCCACCTCTCATGTGGCAACGTGTCAGTGGAATAAGTCTTAGTCACATTCGTATCTGGATACAATGTATGATTACTAGAATGTATATTGCTTCATGTCCTGGAACAGAAGTTGTTCCATTGCTCCTAGCCAGGGATGTCAGCTTAGTTTACACTAGTTTCCATTATCATTGCTGATGTGTTGAGGAAGTGAATTTAATAAGCAGGGTAAACAGGTTTTGTTTCCAAACTCTGAGATAGGTGATTATAAGATGGGTGCTTGGCTGAACCTTGCAGAGCCTCTGCAGTTTTCTGGCAAGAAATCTGAGGGCAAAGAGGGCTGTTTAAAAGCAGGCATAGACTTGCTGTACAGCACATTTCAACTGATTCTTCGCAATTTTATTGGGACCAAAAGCAAGACATTGGTAACTGTTACTTTCTGTTGACAGAATTCTATCAGTCAGCTTTTGCTTCTGATAAAATCTAGCTATTAACTTAAAGATGTTAAATGCAGGTCACCATTTATTTTTAAGTAGTTTTAGGTGCCACATTTTATGTATTTTGAGGGTCTGCTGGTATATAGTCAAATGTCAGCTAATTTTTTACTGGAGGGAAGTGAGCAGGGATGTGTCTTTCTGTATTTCTTAGTAGTGAATAATAATGCTAAGTACTAAAATAATACTCATCATTTATCCTACAGTTATTGAATATCTACTTTATATACAGGAGTCATGAATACATTATTTAACTCATATCCACACTTTTGGTAGTTGATAGGGCAATGCTACTGATAAGACATTATTACTAATAGAATGATATACTAGTATCAACTTGTTTCTGAAATGACCAGTCAGCTTACTACCCACTTTTGTAAAGGAGCCTGCAGAGCCTGATTATTAACTTCAAGCCTTTAAGTTCGATTTATTTATGGGAAATACTTTGGCTTCTTCAGAAAAGTTTCCATGTAATACTTGAATCAAACTATCGATGATCATGAACAATCTCAGCTTGTGTTCACCGTAGCTCCACATGTTACATGTTTCTAGTAGTTTCTACTGGAAATTCTGAGAGATTACAGACCATGAATATCATACACATCGATGTAACCCCAGCTTCTAGCACGGTGCCAGGCACATGATAGACATTCAAACAATTATTCCCAGAACTGAAGTGAATTAAATTTACCACCGAAATTTTATTACTGCAAAATTGTACCAGAAGGTTCTATCATAGTAGCCATCTGTGCATTTTCCTAAAATGAAGTTCATAAAGGATTCTTAATATAATCAAATAAACACAGAAATTATTTAAAGAGTTAAAAATATTTGAGGTACATCCAGATTAACAGCACATATATCAAATTTCAGGTTGATTTGATTTAAAATGGCTAAGATATAAAACCATAAAAAATGTGAGTAAATACTCTGCCTATCAAGGCTTGTTATGTAATTACATGGTTTCAGTATAGTTCTTATTCATAGAAAACTATTATAAAGGATCATTTCTGCACAAATTCCTTTACCAGTGGAGGCTTTTAATATCTTGGAGATGAATATCCATATCTTTAAATGTTAAGCCACTTGAATGAATAGTTCAATCAAATTTACTTTTTATTAATCAAATGAAATTAGCTCTTTGTTAATAATGAAATATGAAAACCTTAAAATGCTTGTTTTTGGCTGATCGTCAAATAATAAAATAAAATAAGCAATAAAAACAGCTGAACCAATTTAAAACTTTTTTTCCTAAAGTCATATCTTGGTTTACCGACACATGTGCCAAGACTCAACCCAGAATGATAAATAACTGACTGAGAATTGAAGCCCCCTAAAAGCAAACTTTGAATCGGAAGTTTTGATGAAGGAAAAAATAAGTAATGGTACTAATACCATAAAATGGTTAGCTGTGAACCTAAAATCGAAAGTTTTTTTTTTTAAGTGTTTTTTTGTTGTTGTTGCTTTTTTTTTTTTTTTTTTTTTTAGTTGCTATGCTTTCTGGTGAACTCCACAGAAGGAAAAAATATATTATTGGATTTCAAGTATACCTACATTAGAGATGGGTGTGTCGTTTTCTGTTTAAAATCCAGGTCTGGATGACTGTCCAAATTCATCACCTTAACTGCTGTTGTGAAAATCAGTACTGTGGCTATAATACATTTGAAATATGGAGAGGAAATGAGATCTGAAGAAGTCTCCATCCTCACCACTGAAGGACACTTGCTAGGCTAGCCGCCGGCCAGAACTCCAAGTTCCTTGTCAGATCTGTTCTTCCACCATCCTTCCTTGTACCAGCCAACAGAAATAACAGGGATGCAACAAAAACATGACCTAAAGGTTACTAGGCAAACTGTGAAGACTTGAAGTGAAAACAAGTCAGTTCCTCAAATTTTTGATTCCAGAATTTTCTCTGTAGAAAATTTTAGTTGAGGTTTTTTTTGTCGATTGGGGTTTTCAGCTTACCTTCCTTGACTCTCACCCTCCGTAGAACCCATCTAGAAGTATGTGGTGCACTTTGAGAGGCCAGGGCCACAGACTGCTATAACTGAGTGTCAGCCTGAGAGGGGTGTAAGAATGGTGTGAAGTGTGCCCCTTGCTTTGCCATTGGTGTTAGCCCCAGCGGCTTACTTCTGTTATTTCCTCTCCCAGAATTGCCCTTATCCATGTGACTCAGTTCCCTTCTCACCTGCAAGATGAAACAAATTATCATTAAGTCTGAGAAACAGCTTGTAGGGAAAGGAAAAAGAACCTTATTTAAATGTCCACGTGGCACATACAGAACCATGTGTGCCATCTGACTACAATGAAAGAGGGTTGGAGATTCCTTCTACCTGATCTTGTCCTCTTAGTCCCTAGCAAGTGCTTGACTTCAGCTGTTTCTCAAAAATAAGTGTGGATTGTAGGAATGGAAGTTAATTCTCTTGATTTTATTTTCTACAACATCATTCGTATCTCTGCCCAACTGGAGATAAATCTGTTAGTCCAAAAGGGAGACATTTAAAGAAATGTTTTTCTTTTTTTTCAAAACTAGGAGTGACTGCTCATTATAAAAGAAAGGGAGGCAAGATTATTTTCAACATTGCTAATGTTTAGCTGCTCAAGACAGAGCACTGTCCTAGGTGCTTATTACTTGTGTTACTTAGAATGATAACTGTCAGGAGCCTTGATTTCTATTCTTAGCAATTATAGTATAACGGAGAATGACAAAATATTTTAAAACTCTGTCATGCATGATAAACTATGAAAGAAATAAGGTATTTAGTGTCTTTCTTTTTCCTTGACAGGGCCAAGCTTGTTTTTTTAAGTTTTTTTTTTAAGATTTATTTATTTATGCAGACAAGCTGGGGTGTGGGCCCGAGGTGTGGGGTGGTGAGAGGGTTCACCAGGGACAAGAGTGGGGAGAAGAACAGGCAGATCGACTGAAGGCAGATCGACTGCTGAGGGGAGCAGCGGGAGAGACAGGAGAGGCCTGCTGTGCCATGTGGGAATCTCCCTGGCCGGGTTTCAAACTCTTGCTGCAGTGGCTCTGGATAGCTTCATAGTGCTGCCCTTAAGTCGTTGTGCCACCAGGGAGGCCCCAAGCATGTTTTTAAAACGTGGGGCAGGGGCTGCTTCTGTTCTGCCTTGCTTTGGTAATAAATTGTCTCTGTGCCCTTGATTGGGCTAAGGGTGTTGATAACTTCAGAAGACATGCTTCACTATGTCCGGCCAGGCTGCATTATACATGACACGGCAGGGCCAGACTCTTGTCTGTTTTGTGTCTCAAGAGAGGTGACATGGATCCAGGGGTTCATCCAGCTAGAGACCATTTGCTCCCACCTTCTCTGCTGCTTCCCGAAATTGCAAGTGCACCAAAAATAAGGTTCCACAGTGCTGACCAAAGTGATAAATTTGTTTGGATGAGAGGTAGCTTAATGTGTGAAGCATTTCTCACCTACCTCCCACTCTCCACCCCCACGCCACCACGCTCCTATTGAATTCTAGGTGTGAACACCTAGATATTTCACTCTGACTCAACTTTCCATTCTCATATTTGATAAGATTGACACAAATAAAATACATTTGATAGCCAGCTGTATGTTTTAAGCGTATCTTAAATGTTCAATAAGTCAACAGAGATGAAAACACAATGAACAAAATTTTTTCTATTACAAAAGAAATCACAGTTGACTTCCCTTGATAAATAGCTGTCTTATTGAGCACTTACTATCTTCCTAGCACTGTCTTACTTGCCTCCATTAGTCCACATAATACAGCAACTCACTCTTTAAGATGGGGAAATTTAAGCCTCAAGAGGTTAAGTAACTTACCCAAAGTTGCACCCAGCAAAAGGCAAAGCTGTGTTTTGAATACAAGTTGCCTGACTACTAAATCTGATTATTAACCTCCATGCTATACTGAGTCTGAGTGAATCCAAAGCACTCCTGATGTATTTAAAAGAAGATAGAGTTTTTTGTACATGCACTAACTTTTGTTGGAGCGTAAGTGCTGTGGAAACCAATGCTGTAATTTCAGGATTTTCCCTCTAACTAATGAAGGGCATTTTCCTTGCAAGAGAATTAAGCACAAAATTGTGCAAGGATTGAAATGCTCTCTGAAACCAGGATTACACCCACTTTGGCATGCTGTGTCAAGCACCCAGGGCACAAGGGAAAAAAAGCAGGCTGGAGTGAATGGTTACACATTCAGATTTGAGTCTCAGCCATCCATGTGGGTTAGTAGCCAAATGGACATTTACATTGCCTTTATTCAGATCAAGTTGGTGTTTATTTGTCACATGTTATTTAGATCTAGGAAAAAGACAGCATGACCCCAGGGGAGTTGTACAATTCCAACCTGACTGGGCTCCCTGACTGACTTTGGAGAACGGGGCCCCCGAGTGTTTGATCAACACTTCCTCTAATAGGTCATTGCTTTTCGGGAAGCAGCAATCTCTCCTTTTGCAGTCTGCCCCAGTTGGGATGGTGGACTGATGCTCTTACTGAAATTTTAAAACTTGTGATCCATTCCTGGTCTTGATATGGGGGTGGGGGGCGTGTAGAAAAAAGGGGAGCCAGAGATTATCTTGGTGAAAAATCAAGCCTTTATTGCATCACCTAAAGTAGCACAACCTGCTACACTAATGAAATCGTGTTCTTGGTTGAAAAGGGCAATTGTTAGCCTGACTTTGTGCTCACTAAAAACATTCCCCCAATCTTGTTAAATTATTGCTCTCATTTCAGATTTTTATGGCTATGCAGCTTACCAGCCCTCATTTCTTTACGTTTCATTCATTTTCCTTGTATTGATGATTAATGGAGGATGTCGAATGTTAGAGTGAGCAGGCATCAGCAATTGCAAGATCATAATTAGTTTAGCTGACGAGGGCCTCTGATAGCACTTGCATCTGGATGGAAAAATTACCCTATAGGGAACTGGCTGCTCACCAGGTCTTTTTAGTGATACATTGTGAAACACCCGATGAATCAAATGCCCTTTCAATGCCAAGAAAGTGTTCCAGTCTTGAAGCCAAAATTATGTCTGCAGAAAGCTTTCCATTTGAAATGTATCAGAGTACAATTATAACCATTGTATTTTCTTGGCAGGGATACCAGTAGTCTACAGTATGGACTCAAGTTAAATAAATTGCCTAAATTTTATGAATCCCTGAAATTTTGACTTACAGTGTTTGTAATTTTAAATTTATAATAAAATTGGGTCCCGCCAAGACTTTTTTCCACTCTTTATCTAACATGCACATTTTATCATTAAAGACTTTGCTTCCTAGAGAAAGGAGAGCAGAGTCCCAATTCAGGCTTCTTTTTTTTCCTTGCAGTAAGAGAATACCATTTCCTGCCTATTAGTATTTGTGCCTACAAACACAGCCTGACTTTTGTTTCAGTGAGTTTAATGCAATCATTTGATAGCAAGAAAGGAACAAGCTATACTAATCACCTACTTTTAAATATTCTTAGATTATTTTTGTATCTCGTGATTACAGAATTCAGCCCACTAAAATCAGTTTGTATTTGGACATGCTTGTGATATCCAAGACTGAGTCAAATAAAATAAATAAATCGCCATTGATGGGACTCTGTTGTCTGGCTTTGCAGATACCTCGTAAGGGTTCTCATTAGTAATACTGTACTTCTAGTTGGCAGAAGTTTCTATTGCCTTGTGTCTTCTCATCTCTGCGAAATAAGAGTGTGTTCCCTTTCAGATTTTTCAATGGCAAACCAAAGACTAGAACTGAGTCTACATGCATTTAACCCTTAGGTTTCATGAATCATGTACAAAAAGACACAAATCAGGTTTAATTTAAAATGGTTTACGTGCTGCATTTATCCCAAGCTTGGCTATTTTAGAACTCAGGTGGCATGTACACTGTTGCTTTTCTAACACATATTAAACATATTGCCATGTTCTGTCTTTTGGCTTTTGTTTGGACACTTTTAAAAGGTATATTTTAGGGTTCAGCATTTAGGAGTCATCATTAAAGGCACAAAACCCAAAGTTCAAAAAGTTAAAGCTGTTTCTGTGAAAAGCCTTTGGTGTTGCACACACCTCATCCATCACTGTAGGGTTAATTATAATGAAAATCAGTGGTGCCTATTAAACACAATTGAACCTGACCTCATTATGGGCAGTGTGGTTTTATACTGTCATTGTTGCTAGTCTAAAGACAAAACTCCTGGGTTGATTTGGTTTAACTCCACTGATCATGTGACTCACCTCTGACCTTGTGTTTTTTTTTCCATTTTAGAGGCGTAGAGGCTCGGGTGTTTTTTGTGCCAATTGCTTGACCACAAAGACCTCTCTCTGGCGAAAGAATGCAAATGGCGGATATGTATGCAATGCGTGTGGCCTCTACCAGAAGCTTCACTCGGTAAGAACTTGTTAGACTGTTTCAGGAAAAGCTTTATAAAGCCAGCCTGGTCTGTGGTGTGATGAGTACCATTCCCTGGCTGGCAGCGTCTGCCCACGCAGAGTTTAAAACAGGCACTTCGAGTGAACATGTGATTTATGGTGAAATGGCCTTAGATGTTAGGGGGAGATACAGTCATGACCATTAGTAATAATACATTATATTTCTTTCGATATAAAAGATGAAAATAATGGATGTCTGGGAACTGGACGTAATGATAATCAAATGGTTATCAGAATTTGGGGAAATTAATTTAGCTAGAAAGGAACCACCTTTTTAAAAGTTAAAAAATATTTTAAAAGTTTGTTGTTGTTGTTGTTGTTGTTGTTAAAGAGAGTTCTCCCATGTTCAGTATAAAATGTCGGGCAGGGAAAGAATGCTTAGTTTCCACTATACCTTTGGAATTTGCCACATGTCTTCTTGGCGGCCTTGGGGGCTATGCTCAAGGTCTGGGCACATTCAGAGGAGTGGGTCTGAAGCAGGAGCCCAGAACACCAGCTGAATCTCTGCAGTGCTGCCATGGATATTTAGGTGCAGGATCTGAAGGCCTGTCCAGCAGGTATCAGAGTCCAGCAGGCTGCAAAGGTGCTTTGTGTTTTAAGGTCTCTGACTTCTTTCTCTGGTCCATTGAGGTACTTCAAGTTGTTTCTTTGCAAATTTTAGTCAGGATCCCATAATAGAATTTACACTCACAAATCTCCCATCTGAATACCCATTTAACTTTCTGAAGGATATTTTCTTTTTTTAGTTTAGAAAGTTTATCTGCTAACAAGAGCTGCCTTTAAAAATAGGAATACCCCATTTAGTAAACAGAAATCTATTTCCCTCTGCCGTTTTCATTTTGTTTGGCATTTTACCATAGCTCTTAGCACAAGCCAATGAATAGATTACAGCTACAGGGAATAGAATTTCAGACAAAATATCCTCATAAATGGACCATGGGAAGCACTCTTTAAAAAAAAATGCATGCTGCCAACAATGCTAATTGGTGGCAAACTGTAAAAGCCTTAGTTATTATTAGCATGTAGCTAGTAGAAGATTCCCCCTTACTTCACCACCTTACGTTTTCTTAGTCTTCACCATTTAAACATAGCAATAAACTTTCATTTAATAAGAACTGACATTAATGATTTTAATTGAACTCTCGGCAATCATGGGCCAAGACTTAATTAAACCACTGATCTTCCAGGTATGATAACTTAACTGTGATAGAAACTAAAACATTTTTAGTGATTATTTTAACATTCATCTCCCAGAGACAAGATGTTTTCACTTCTGAAATTTTTTTCATCATAAACTGAAATACATAAAGGTTATACCACATTTCATGTCAAAGACTACCACAAAAGTTATGAAAGTTTTAAAAAGGTATTAATGCAAATTTCAGTTTTTCATAAGGTAGAGATTAAATGCTACATATTTTTATAATATGAATGTGAGTTCTGTGTAAACCTGAAGATTCTGAACCAGTAAAGAAACAAGGTATATCCAAAGTACGCAGTGGTGTGGTGTGTTCATACTGAAACCAGTAATTGAATTGTCAGTAACAAGTTTGTTATCTTCCATCGCTTCAAACTACCTTTGTGACAATAGAAACAATCCAAAATGATTTATATTTGTATTTTATTTAATATGTAAAAGGTACTTCTTTGCATTAAGGTGCCTCCTTCCTAGTAATAATTCACAAATTACGTACAGCATATACTCCTGTGTTGTGTAGTAATTATTTCTTGGTTTTGGTAATCTTTTAGAAAAAAATCAGATCTTAGCCCATTTAAAAGATTCTCTTAAATTTTAATCTGTCAGTATGCATTTATTAAAATTATTCTTCTGATTTTATAACTAAAACTTAGAGTTATTACTGCAAATTTTTTAGTACAGTCTTATCTGTGGATTTTAGTGATATAATACAAGCACCTGTTGAACATATACATAAATGCTGGTCATATAATGCTTAAGCTGAATAAAACACTTAAGCAGGGTGAAATTCAGTCTAAGCATTCAGTCTAAGAATAGATTATAATGACAGACTGGATACTTGAGCCAAGGCTATAAATGAATATAGATTTGCAAGAGGAAATAATTGTTTTGCTGTAAGCAAGTAAAATCTCCCATAGTGATGTCAAATATGAGTAAAGGAAGAGAAATAAAAGTGAGAAATTAAAAAAAAAACTCCCAATGAGATGCTTTGATTATCCAGTGTATTTCCTCATAGTTTTATCAGTTTTACATTCATTATTTATGCTCTGATAGTTAATATTTTATATTGGCACTTGCAATTATTTGGAAGAGTGTTTTAAGTATTGGCCAGCTCAGGCTGCCATAACAAAATACTATAGATTGAATGACTCAAAGAACAGAAATATATTCTCACACAGTTCTGCACGCTGCATATCTGACATCTGAATGCCTGGATTCTAGAGAAAACTCTTGCTGGCTTGCAAAAGGGGCCCTCTCATTGTGTCCTCACTTAACCTCATTTAAACTTCCAAAAGACCCTATCTCTAGAGATAGTGATATTGGCGGTAGAGCTTCAAATTATGAATTTGGGAGAGGGGCCACAATTCAGTCTACAGCAATGTCTAGTTTCCCCACAGTTGTCCTCAAAATCTGTCTGCCATGTCACTGTGTTGACATCTTAGTGCCTGAATTACAGGTTGAGAAATACTCCAGGAAAATCCCATTTCTTCAAGTAACTTTCTACACAGTTTTATCACGAAATGATGCAACTCCAAAACCTACTGAGTTTTGAAAAAGCTGTTTTCAAGTAGATTAAAGTTTTCAGGCCTCTGTGCAAAGATGAGCGTGACTTAATTAGGCTAAAATAGTGCGCTTTGGTTACTTCATCTGATCTTGCTTGGGGCAAAAGGGGGAGGTTTAGTAAATCTATAACATAAAGCCTACCCTGGCTTTGAACTTAAGCATGGTTTATATTTGTGAGGAATTGTTAATGCATTTTAATGTATTTTTTAATGTTTTCCTTTTATGTATTGTGTGTGTGTTCTCTGCAGACTCCCAGACCTTTAAACATCATTAAACAAAACAACGGTGAGCAGATTATTAGGAGAAGAACAAGAAAGCGCCTTAACCCAGAGGCACTTCAGGCTGAGCAGCTCAACAAACAGCAGAGGGGTGGCGGTGAGGAGCAGGTCAATGGAAGCCCCTTAGAGAGGAGGTCAGAAGATCACTTAACTGAAAGTCACCAGAGAGAAATTCCACTCCCGAGCCTGAGTAAATATGAAGCCCAGGCTTCATTGACTAAAAGCCATTCTGCTCAGCAGCCAGTCCTGGTCAGCCAAACTCTGGATATTCACAAAAGGATGCAACCTTTGCACATTCAGATAAAAAGTCCTCAGGAAAGTACTGGAGACCCAGGAAATAGTTCATCCATATCTGAAGGGAAAGGAAGTTCTGAGAGAGGCAGCCCCATAGAAAAGTACATGAGACCTGCAAAACACCCAAATTACTCACCACCAGGCAGCCCTATTGAAAAGTACCAGTACCCCCTTTTTGGACTTCCCTTTGTACATAATGACTTCCAGAGTGAAGCTGATTGGCTGCGGTTCTGGAGTAAATATAAGCTCTCCATTCCTGGGAATCCGCACTACTTGAGTCATGTGCCTGGCCTACCAAATCCTTGCCAAAACTATGTGCCTTATCCCACCTTCAATCTGCCTCCTCATTTTTCAGCTGTTGGATCAGACAATGACATTCCTCTAGATTTGGCGATCAAGCATTCCAGACCTGGGCCAACTGCAAATGGTGCCTCCAAGGAGAAAACGAAGGCACCATCAAATGTAAAAAATGAAGGTCCCTTGAATGTAGTAAAAACAGAGAAAGTTGATAGAAGTACTCAAGATGAACTTTCAACAAAATGTGTGCACTGTGGCATTGTCTTTCTGGATGAAGTAATGTATGCTTTGCATATGAGTTGCCATGGTGACAGTGGACCTTTCCAGTGCAGCATATGCCAGCATCTTTGCACGGACAAATATGACTTCACAACTCATATCCAGAGGGGCCTGCATAGGAACAATGCACAAGCAGAAAAAAATGGAAAACCTAAAGAGTAAAAACCTTAGCACTTAGCACAATTAAATAGAAATAGGTTTTCTTGATGGGAATTCAATAGCTTGTAATGTCTTATGAAGACCTATTAAAAGAAAATACTTCATAGAGCCTGCCTTATCCAACGTGAAATTCCCTTCTTTTATTATTCTTTCTTTCGATGAGTAGGTTACCAAGATTAAAAAGTGAGACAAATGGTCAGTGAGAAAAAACATGGAAGATGGTAAATAGTCATGTTTTAGAACATAGTAAGTCAAAACCATCTTGGCAAATGTGTACTGTGGAAACCATCCATAAGAAGTTTCACCAGACTGTAATTATTGTTTGTAAAGAAAGAGATCAAAGCTGTCTAGAATTTGGAAGGGTTTACATTTTATGATACTGAAGCAGTATTGGGCTGGCCATTGGCCCATTTGTTCCAAAACCCATAAATTGTTGCCTAAATTTAGAAGTATCATGAAATCCTAGGCAGATGAAGAGAAAGCTAATCTCCAGGGCAGTGAAAGGAAAATGGCGCCCTCTAACATTTAGCCTCTTCTCATTGACCATGTCTCAGATTTAGAACCAGAAATGGGAGCTGTGGTTAGGCGTGGTGAGAGAGCAGCAAGAAAAGTGACAGATGTGGCACTATGTTTTTGGCCAGCCCTGCCTGTACATACACATGCACACCCTCTCTGATAATTTTGTCCTTTAGATGTTCAAATACTCCTTTCGAAAGTAGTCCTTTTGTTTGCAATTTAGGTTCATTTTATCAAAATATACATGCATTTTTAAAAACAATGTCCTCAATGCTTACGTAGTCATTTTATTTTAGCCAGATGTTTCTTTCTTGTATTTGATGAACCAGTTTGGATTTATCTTTTGAAGCCTCCTCTTGGTCACTTATCTCACTTGGCACATGATAAGGAAAGGGATCCCCTCCGTTCAAAAGACTAGATGGATACAAAACTTCAGACCATGGGCTTAATAATTTGTTTAGAATACATGGTATTTCTCCACAAGGTAACCTGCTGTATTTATTTATTTTCTTTTGGTTAAATATAATTTCCAAACTTTGTGGTCAGGCAGCGTCTAAGGTTACGTTACCACAGACTGACAGTTGGTATATATACCAATCAATCCCTTCATTAGACTTATACAGGTTTAGTTAAGTAGCATTAAATAGGATTCTTAGAAATATGTCTTCATAGTACTTTTAATACTTAAGGCTTTGTAAAACTATCCATGAAGGGAAAGCTCCTCAGCATAACTGCTCAGGGAAATAGGGCTAAATAACTGAACATTAAATAATTGGTTAAAGGTGCTGTTAGTCGAGCCTCAATGCTTGCTACAAGGATGTATGTACAAGGACTGACTTTAATAATTTGCATTATATTGTCCCAACCAGTAGTTTATTTTTTGCCACGGAGATGTAGAAGATATTACAAGCTACTGGATGCACTGTCAGATTAACTTATTTCATTAAAGAAGTTGGGAGAACAAATAGGAAAAAAAAAACTTATTTTTCTAGTAAATATTAATGTATTACATTTCAAATAATGGTGCCTGACATATTGAATAATTATTTTCTACAGTGTACGTATGCAACAAAGATATTCCATCATGCATTAGAGTCAGTTCTGGCTCTGCCTAGCTGTTTACATTTGCAAATGTAGCAAACAAGGTAATGAAGCAACTATTTCTATTGCAGTAGATATCTTTTTTGTGTGTGTGTGTGTGTGCATTAAAGTTGTAAACGGTAACATGAAACAAATGAAAGTTCTTGATATAATGGTATGGAAACAAGAAGGAAATGAAAATATTTTTATGCCTACTTAGGAAAAAAAGGGTAGCACTATTCATTCCAAGTACTTTTTTTTTTTTAATTTTTAAGCTCTTAACTCACATTGTTATGCTTAAAATGATAAACATATATCCTCTTTTTATTGCTTTGTCTATGTTTCAGATGAAACATTTCAGAGATTATTTTGATAAGTGCTGCTGGACTCTGCAGCACCCATGTTTTTATTGCATTCTGTAGTCGCATTTGCACTCCATTTTTACATTAATTCACAGTTGCTTTGTATTGTTTTGTTTTGTTTGGGTTTTGTTTCTTTTTCACAGTGCCAGGTCTTTGTTTCTTAAAATTGGATGGCAGGTAGAGTTCAACCAGTTCTTGACTGTTGTAGTGAATGAAGTTAAAAATGTCTTTCAGATGTTGTATTGTCATTTCCATTCTTGCATTTTCGTTATCATGTGAGAGAGAGACAGAGAGAAACAGAGAAAGAGAGAGAGAGAGAGAGAGAGAAATCAGGACAAGTCTTCTGCTTCAGTTTTCTTTTGAAAGGGCCCTATTCTAATCTCAACTGTCCCGAGCTCTAATACTCACATAAACTGAAATAAAGAGGTGGGGTGAGGAGCATTGGCATTCAAATTATGTGATGTAATTTATCTCTCTTAGGAATCTTGATCAATGCAAATCAATGTACAGGCAGACTTGAGAGGTGCCATTAAAGATCTTAAAAAGAGAGGAAATTTCCCAGACAACAAAACTGCAGTAAAAAGATTACTACCGAAGTGTACTCGCAGTCCTCAAGCAGCCGTCTACACAGACTGCTCAAATCAGTAAAGTCCCAGAAGCTTGGTTTACTTAGGCAGTATTACAATATGACTTTTTGGGCAAAACTACTCTTTAAGCAATGACTCCAGTGTGTGAGACACAGATAGGTTGTTTATTTTTGGCATGTATGCCATTGCTTTTTAATTTAATAAGATTATTTTTTTTTTTTGTCAGACAGATATAGTAGTAATGACCAGCATTGAAAAATGCGTATCACTATTCTTGGAATATTTATGGTCATTTGACCTTTGGTAGAACATTCTTGGATAGCATAGAGACTATAGGTCTTACTCCATATTTCTTTATCATTGATTTTTTTCACTTTTGTTGTTAATGTTATACATATCTTGATGGAGAAGTTGGGCTTTTGAAAAAGATAAAAATTTGTGACACTAAAGTACCCTTTTTTTTTAACTTATGAAACCGTTTGTTTCACCTTTCAAAATACAAAAGCAGTTGGTTGTGATTTTTGTATTTGGTTTTAAAATTTCTGAATTGTTTAAATTGTGATTTTCAAAGACATGTAGGTATTTAAACTATTCTTTGAAGACTTCCAAGATGTTTCAGGAATTTACCCTCTTGGAAAAGACTGCCCCAACAATGAAAACTTTGTGCCAGCTAGAATAGTATGCCATTTAAAAAATATAAACCTCACAAATTACTTCTCTATTCTGAATTGAGTTTGGGATCAGACATTATGCCAGAACCAGCTCATACATTCTCATTCTCCCTTTTCTCACTCTCTCTCTCTCTCTCTGTCTCTCATCCATGTATTTATATCATTGTTTGGGATAGAAAAGTCTTAAAGAGCCAGCCCATCTCAAAAGGTTGTGGATTGATTGACACTACATGACTCGATAAGTATATGAGAAAAGGATGGCACTGAAACGTCTATAGATCAGAAGGTCAAGAGTGTGCCCATTCTTTCTACATGACATATTGAGATGTTCTTTTAAAAAAATCGATTTTTAAGATAGTGATGTTTTGTTCTAAACTGTTCTCTTTTAGTAAAGGTAGATTTTAGAAAACAAGCATGGGGATTCTTTTCTAAGGTAATATTAATGAGAAGAAGAAACAATTGATTATCTTTAACAGCTCTTTGTCGAAGCCTGTGGTAGCACATTATGTTTATGATTGCACATAATCTATTATGATCCAATGCAAATACAGCTCCAAAAATATTAAATGTATATATATATTTTAAAATGCCTGAGGAAATACATTGTTCTTAATAAATTGAAGAGTATCAATACTGCTATTAAAATAATTATTAGCCTCCTGCTGTGTGGCTACAAACCATCACAAGGTGACCTGTCCTAACTCCTCTGAACTACCTGCCTGTTTAGTTAGTGAACATTAAGGAAATTCTAGAGGGGGAACATCTGCCACCCAGCGACGGAAGCATGGAGTAAAGCAGCTGGTGCTCAGCTTCTGCACATATGCCAGCCTTTTGCCTAAAGTTTATGTGGGCTCACAGCTTCCTGTCTTTGGGTTGAGGACCATGGCAAAAAGTGCAAGGCGTCTTTGGTGAGCAAGTAGGTGAAGACTTGCTAACTGCCCTAGATCACAGGAGAAACTGAGGAATTGAAATTCAACCTGAATATGAGTCAATATGCTAACCAAAGGTAGGTACTACGAGGTGGAATTCTATCACAGGCAACTATAAAGGAGAAGAGGAGAGCAAGACAAGCATCAGGACTTGGAAGGGCTGTGATTTTCCCAAAGAAAGACTTGGCCAAGGGCAGGTGGCATGGCTTCTTTGCAAAGCACTTCCTTTTGGTTTCCCATTGCTGTTTCATAGACAGCGGACTTGAGTTCCTAGCCGTGCAGTTGTTTAGAAAGCATCCACGGTTATTTGCAGTAGTTACAACCTCTGGAAGATGCTAGGGCAGATGTTTGTCAAGTCAGGGATGAAGAAAATGTGAAATTCAACATTGATCCACAAATGGAAACTGGATAATGTATGCTCATGTGATGTTCTCTTGGAAGGAAAGATAGAGCTGTAAGCTTCACTCCGTTCTACTCCAGAGCAAAGCAGGAGTAACTTTACATGGAAATATTTAGCCTTCATCAGAGAATATGGTTCTTCAAGACCTATAAGTCCCAAAACTGGATCCTGATTTTACCCCTGGTTGTTTTTCATTATATGACCTGCAGCAAATCACTTTTTCTTTTTGTGCCTCAGGTTCCTCACCTGTAAAATGGAAAAAAAATATATTAATAATAATAATATTAATAATAATAATAATGGTAATGTAGTACTTGTTTGTAAAGCACTTTGCGATCCTTGGTTGAAAGGCACCATGGGAGTGCCAAGTATTATTATTTGGCCAAGGGGCTTATTTAAACTCTCAGTTCCCAAGGGCCAGGAAAGGTTGGGGTCATTTCTGATAAAAATGAGCTGTAAATATCATAACCCAGACAGCCTATAGTGTTGACTATGAAAAGGCAAAGCTATTACAAGGCTGATAAAACCATAGTTTCTTAATGGCTACCAACAAGGCAAATATCACAATAACATGCCAAATTCCTTAGGGTGGGCTATTTTGACAATATGAGTAAATTGGGGGGTGGGATAGGGTGAAAAACATCTCAAAATGCCAATGTAAATTTAACGTACAGCAATATTCACCAGCAGAAAATGTCTTTCATATGGAATGATTTCATGTTGCTCAGAAAAAAAAATTCAATTTGTAGTCCTGATTTGAATATTAGAATGTTGGCTATAATAGTTCTGTTCTTACAACACATGGAATTTTTTTTTGTTTTATTTAATTTTGTTTTCATAGTGCATGTTCATTTCTACTCACAAACATGTTCTTGGTGTATTTCTTATGCAAACAATCTTCAGGCAGCAAAGATGTCTGTTACATCTAAACTTGAATAATAAAGTTTTACCACCAGTTATACATAATGGCGTTGGTATGGTTTATATGGATTCACTTTCATCGTGTAGCAATAGGAAATACAGACCATTGTAACATATAGACAGGCTCTGATGAATTGAAATGGTGAGATCCAGTCACCATTTAAAAAAATATTACTAAGATTGAAAAAGCCTGGATTCTCTCAACTTGTTTGTTTTGCTTTGCTTTTTTTTTTCTTTAACCAATCAATCTCTTATTGATAGATTTTGTGTAAAACATTATACTAGTTTCTATAGGAAGATTAACAATAAAAATTGTGTTTATTTCAAAAACATTTATTGAGTATCAAGTATTGAGTGTTGAGTATTGGGTAATGTTCATATTACAATACATAAAAACTTCTATTTTTGAAGGTTAACTTAGAGCCAGTTCAATAGACACATGAATATGATGTACAAACCTGATAAATCATCTCAAGAAGTTTATATTAATAAACCAAATGGCTGTTTGCTTAAAATGAAGTTAATCAGAGGAGGTATCCTGAATGATGATTTTGAAAGAGGGACAAGGCAGATGAAATCCAGGCAGAAGAAGGACTTGGGAAGACTGTTTTTAACCAGAAGGAAAAGCACAAAAAAGACAATATAGACAGTCTATGAATGATTCATTGCTTCAGATTTGTTTTGAAAATTTCAAATTAATTAGTATCTACCCTCTATGCACAATTTCACTTCTCATTATTGTGAACCTATTTTAACAATCCCTTTATTTTTTTCTAAGCTTTCTCTTCTCCCTTGTTTTGAAAACAGCAGAGTAGAGAGTGTGAGGGACTTTCCTAAAGAGGGTAAGCTTGTTTCACAGCTGGAGGCGACATCTCTAGATAAGCATGTCTTAACACTTCATGTGATGTCTTTTCCTCAACTAGGATCTGATTCTTCTACCTGGGACTACTTTTCAGGTAAAATTGTGACTATGCTTTGTTCTCACCCAGAACGGTCAGAACTCATTGGAAGAAAATATGTAGCCCTCAGTTACTTATTATTGTTGGGCGCGGGAGGGAGAGAAAAGTGAATCATCTCTGTCACCCTTAGCTGTCACCCTTTCCCCCTAACGAAGATTCTCCTTTCTCTGAGAGGGGAGCTCTGGGTTCAGAAACTAATTTGCACAAGAGGTGCAGGCTAGTCACTAACCTGGATGGAGACTGGGAACTGGAGAGCTGTATAAAGGACTTTCTAGGAAGCCAAGCTGACTTGTGTTCCCAGATTATTAGTTCTCAAGAAAAATGGACAAAACGGATTTTATATGAAGTCCCATTTTTAATGTCAGTGACTAGCATTTTTTTAAATACTGCAAGCCAAATAAAACACTTATTAAGGATAAATTTCACCCCTGGACTAGCAGAGTGTGACCCCTGGAGTTTGAACAATAGTGAACTCTGGTAACAGGCAAGGAGGAAATTGGGCAAAGGGCTGAGGTTAACTGTGGTTCCTCTGGGCTTTGTCTCAGGTCCCAGTGCATCTCCAGCTCTGCCAGGAAACCCGAAAGTAGTGTGCTGGCAGCACCTGCCCTGATTCTTTCGGAAGCAAATTTGCTTAAGACGAAAATATTTGCAGAGAAGTAAGCCCTGTGTTTTGAGAACGCTGTTAATTACTTTGTACTTTTGTTCTCCATCCTACTACCCCAGGAACAATCTTGCTTTTTAAACACCCTGGTATGAACAAACTAACCTTTCATGAACAAAGAAATCTAAAAAACCATTAAAAGTTGCCAAAGTTAATGTGCAAGATGTCCTTATAACCCCCTCCGTGCATTTTAGGGTGGAAATAACAAAAGTGAAGCTTAACAGATGATGGGAAAGGAAGGGCTTTTTCCTGGTGACTGTTTTAATGAATAAAGGATTTCATTAAGTAATTTTTAAATGAAATCTTACAGCTAGGATTATAATAATACTGTTCTCCAATATATTCAGGATGTCAGTAATCTGAAAGTCATCTTTTACAAATGGATGCTGTATTAATATGAAAATATTACAACCAGTTCTCTCAACTGCCTGCTGAACAACAACAACAAATTAAGAAATATTAACTTTCACCTTCAGGTAAGCAACAGAGACTGGCACGGAAAGGGTTATTAGAAAATATAATAGAAATTGTTTAAGCTTTTTTCATAATAGAAGATAAACTGTAAGCTATTTTTCAGGCATACTTATGAATTCAAATACATCACAGACAATTTTTTCATAACATGTTCTCTTACATGAAAGCAAAGTCTGTCCTCACCATGTTCAACATTAAGGAGCTTTTAGAGTTGGTGTAATATACAACCAGTGGTATTTTCTTCAGAGGATAAAATTCCATATATATTTTTTTCTACAAAGCATATAAAATGAATTGATGTACTCTTAAAAGCATATATAAAAATGTGAGTTTGCAAAGCTCAATTTGATATCACCATGATGGTCTTCTTTATTTTTTTATAATTGCCTTGATATTTTTTTCCTTAGGAAATTGTCATTGCTATTATTTCATTGGTGGTGACCTATAGTACAAGCCCAGTTTCATACTTTCATTCAACAATTATTAATTGAACAATTACTAGGTACCAGGAACTATTCCAGGCATTTGGATTAAATGGAAGAACAGACCAACACTTCTATTTATAACAGAGATAGATAATGAACATCAGTACACATAAATGCATAAATCACATTTCTCATTAGAAGTTGGTAAGTGCTCTGGGAAAGAAGTAAGCAGAATTAAGGGGAGGAGGAGAAATGGAGATCATTTTCAATAAGCTAAACAGTGATACAGGCCCTATGTTAGCCAAGACATAAAGGAGAGACTGGTAGAGTGAGCAGTTGGTGTAAAAATTGCAGCTGATGATGAGGATAGCTTGTGAGCTTGAAAAAGTAGGGAGGCCCATATGGCTAGGTCAGGGCAAACTAGGGGGAGAGTATTTAGTAATTCAAGTGGAAAGCATTATGGGAGGAAATAAGACCATTTAGGACATTGTAGACCACTTGGAGAACTGAGGCTTTTGTTTCTGTCTGAAGTGGGAATATTTTAGTGTTCTAAGCAGAAGAGTATTATTTGATCTATGTTTTAGTAGGATCACTTCTTCCTAGGCTTGGAATAAGTTCTGGGAGGTGAGTCAAGGAAATCAGATTGGAAGCTAATTTATTCATCCTTGCAAGACATAAGCAGGTCAGAAAAGCAGTTAAAATTCCAAAGAAGTAGAACAAGTTAGATTGTCTGGATACAGGGTGTGAAAGTGAAGAGCCACTAATTACACCAAACAACTGAAAGAATATAGTAGCTAGATTAGGGATGGGTGGGGGGAGTGGTAAGAGTTAAAACTTGACCTGCTACCTTTAACTTTCAAATAGAAAGCTCAAGTAGACTGTCAGATTTTCAAGTCCAGAATTGGAAGTTGGGCCGTCATTAGCTTCCAGATAATATTTAAAATCCTGAGACCAACTGAGATAGGCTTGGAAATGAACAGTTAGAGAAGAAAGGAAGCCCAATCTTTGGAAATCAAGGAAATGAGTGGACACTACCAACACACTGAGAGCCTAGGAAGAAAAAGGAAAGCCACGAGGGTAAGGTATCTCCAAAGACAAAAATGAAACAAAAAGCAGCATGAGAGCCTCCCTGGTGGTGCAGTGGTTAAGCGCTGTGCTGTGGAGCTGTTGGCAGCGGTGACGCAAGTTTGAAGCCCAGCCAAGGAGATTCCCACATGGTGTGGCAGACCTTTCCTGCCTCACCCGCTGCTCCCCTCAGCAGTGTATTTCCATCGATCTGCCTGTTCTGCTCCCCACTCTGTCTCTGGTATACACTCTCGCCACCCCATGCCTCTGGCCTGTACCCCAACTTGTATGCATAAATAAATCTTTAAAAAAAAAAGCATCATGAAGGACGGAATAGCTGGCAAGATTGGTCAAGTAGAATAATTACAGAGACTAGGTCACTGGTATTAACAACATGGAGGTGCCTGCTAGGGTGGACTGTAGGATGTGGGGTCCCGAGAAAAATGATAATGTGGGGCTGTCTCAGAAATTATTAGCAATTTCAGGATGATGGCAAGGGAACATTAAGTGAAACTCAGGCCTTGTGCAAGCACACAGGTCACGTGTCTATGAAACTGATCCTGGCACTTGATGTGAGCGGTTTCATTGGAACTGGGTGTGAAAGCTTCCGGGTGCAAATTTAAGAGAGCATAGGAGAAGTTTGCAGAACCAAATGTAGAAACATTTTGGGGTGTTTGCTGCAAAGGGAATCAGAAAGAAAAAGAAAAGGATGTTAACTGGAAAGGGATGTTGAATCAATAGGTTTTATTTTTCTGTTTTAGAATCTTGCTTTGCTAGGAGAATGATGCTGTAGAGGCCTTGTTAGACTTATAGAAGGGAGAGGAAAATAGCTGGAGTGATGTTCTGTTATAGGTGGGGTACAGGTAAGATCGTCAAGATGCAGAGGATAATTTTAGAAAATAAATGATTCTCTCACATTCATAATCACAATTAGCAAAGCAGATTATGTCGACACAGATGTGTGGACGTGATATGACGTCCTCAAAAGCTCTATTTTCCAGAGGAAATGCTACTGTTCTGTTTATTCATCGAAAACTCCAAAGCACTCCATTCAGAAATAAGTAATTTTATATAAAATAAGCCAATATGCCTTGCTGTATCCCAGTAGCGTTTGGATATTTTGATGAAGTCGAAACAACAGTCACTTGACTGAAAATGGTGTTTGAATCTCACTTTAAAAATTACTTCAGGAAAAATCTGCCCAAACATATTCATTATGTTTAGTTAGTTCAAAATATTATTTCTCTTATTCTTAATTATAGCTTTAAAAGACAGCATGTACTTTGTTATGCTAATAAGAAACACCACAGGAAGTATAGCATTCTTAGTTTATCTTAATACCATCTTGCAAATTCCTAAAGATGCATTCAATAAAAAGCAGGTTTTTGACTAAGATTTCCTTATATCTGATAGATTATTTTAAGTGAATTAATTCAGATATATTGAGTACCTGGACTCAAAACAGAGTAAGATAGGTAGACACAATAGAGTTGAATTTTGACACAACCTCAATTTTCCACAGATAGACAGTCAATTTAGCTGTAAGGTGGCTTAGTTATAAATCTTTTCTCATTTGAGGGTATTTTCTGAAACTTTATAGTTGTTGCACTCCATTTTTCATTTTAGTGCTCTTGGCAAGAAGTCTTCCTATTAATAAAATTCTTTGAAATTTTAGGAGAAATATCTATTATACCCACTATGGTTTTTAAAAATGAGATAATATGCTCAGTGAAAATGTTTTGGTACTTGTAAACAGTTACTAAGGAAGCACTTACAGGATAAAATCTTACCTTGGGTATCTAAAAAGGTAAAGGTCAGGTCTTAAAAACCCAAATAAAACTAGAGAATGAATTTAGTTTAGTTTTTCCTACAATGGATTGTTGTTTAAGAAGATGCAATCGGGCAATCAGCTTATGCTATTTTATCGATGAGCTTTCTTCCTTGACATGGCCTGTGCTTGCCCTGTAATACAGCAATCATGCTTCCTACATGCATGTAAACATAAAGCTAAGGCAAGTTACCTTGGAGACAATGACAAATGTTTATTATGACTGAAAAACACAACTAGAACAGGTTGCCTGGTATCCTTGAATTGTTGATCCATGATGGCAATTGAGACATCAATATTCTCAAATACAGTGGAAAATCTTTTTTTTCTGAATTAGTGCCAGCTGACCCTGGTTTCCCAGACAGGTTCATATATATATATATATTTTTTTTTTTAAGGTTTTTTTTAAAGGTTTTATTTATTTTTTTGTATAGTACTGTGGTGCAGGCCAGAGGTGTGAGGGCTGGTGAGAGGATTCTCCAGAGACAGAATGGGGAGTGGAACAGGCGGATTTACTGAAATACACTGCTGAGAGGAGCAGCAGGCAAGTCTGCTGCGCCATGTGTGAGTTAGCTCCCTGGCCAGGGATCGAACTTAGGCCACAGCAGTGATATCGTGATAGTGCTGAGACTTAACCCCTAGGTCACCGGGGAGACCCCAGACAGGCTCATATTTAAAGAATGCTATTCAGTTTTCCTTGACATCAATTTTCCTTGTCCACAGCAAAAGAGTAGGGGAGCCATTCTCACTTGATGCCTTTATAACCTAGACCATCCAATCTCCTTTTAAAGAGGATTACCCTACTGACATCTTAATGTCCAGAAGGAAATGGATTGTCATTTGCTTTTGAAGACACTGGATTCTTGATGATAATTTTCTTTGTTATTTTAAGCATTGTTTCATAAAACTAAAGTTTGGTACAAACACAAATTCCAGGAGCATTTCTTTTGATAGACACCCAATGACTTTAACACCCAAACAGTGGGTAAATAGAGCTTCATTCAATTCAGTTGAAAGTGAACACAGCATTTTAACAAGGCCCACTCTTCACTGTCTTTCCCAGACTGTGTTCACGTGAACTCAAATACTGAAGCCACTAAAACTTCCTCCTTTTAACCTTACTGCCTCCAACCACTTTAACCTCAAAAACAAACTCTAAAATCTTTTATAGCTAACAAGAATTGTTCTTTTCAAGACAAGCGCCAACATGCAGTCCTGTCAGTAGCTGAAACTCAGATACTGAATTTCTTTTTACATCGAAATACATTTTCAATGTTTCTTAAAGGTATAACAACTAAAGAATAGAGTACTGCCTGCTGCACAAACCGTTATCCATGATGACTATAAGATAACTGACCACATAAAACTGGACTAAGGAAGTAAAAAAAAATCAACATTTCTTTTTTTAAAATGTATTTTTCTTTTTTCTCCTTCCACCAAACGACCCATGCCCAAACCCCATCTGCCTCCCTAACCCATCTCCTCCACCTTTCCTCTCCTCGCTCCAGTGGGTAACTATTACTGTCTTTTGGCTTCTTTCAGAGCATTATTGCATTAGATATCTTCTACATTTTCTCTGTCTGGAGAGAAGACACAAAAGATAACAAAAAATAATAACAAAGACTAAGCCACAACCTTAAAAGTTGTTTTACTGTCTTGAGTTCTATTTTGGAGACAATTTTTATGAGAGTCTTGGAAAAGTTTTATAAACAGTTCTTATAATATCAAAAACTGGAGGTACTAATAATGAATGTTTATGATATAATCAGTCATCAAAGAGATTCTTTATTTTCCCTTTTTAAGCTGTATCTTTTCTCCTGAAACAGTTGTTTATAGACTATGCTTATTAATGGAAATAAATACATGGTAATACTTGCATCTTGGCAAGTGCGTATACATCCAGGCAGCTATTCACCACTTACCAAATATGCAAATTTATAGAAACAGCCAGTGCAGTCTACATGACCTTACTATAAGCTAAAAAGTAGAGTCTGGTTGGCTCTTTGGGATTCCTATGCAAATTCTTCCATGTAAGGAACTGAGCTCTGCACCTTCTAGTTTCCTGTTACTTTCCTGTTTCTCATGATCATGAAATCAACTTGGCCTAATCCATAAATGTTTCTAGAAATTCTATTGGTCACAGGTAGCCACTTTATAAATGGAATCTTTTTGAATCAGTGATCCATCATAATGATTTTGGCATAAGTAAAATAACCAGATCATTGTTTAATTTAAATTGTCAAAACATAAGATTCAAAATGTTTTTAAAACAAACACATAATTGTCCCAGAAAGAATGAGCACATGCAACAGATTGTATTAACACATGAAGGAGGAAACCAGCAATATGACACAACTGGTTCAAAAAAAGAAGTGAAAGACTGAAAATGAAAAACTGCTGAAATAAGACCATTAAATTAGATACAAGATGGTTTATGTCCTATTTGGCAACAATGATCATAAGCTTTCAGGTTACCTTCATTACTACATCAAAACCATTTACTTCTCTTCTGTACAAAAAAGAAAAAAAAATATTATGTCTGCTGAATTTTCTGAAAGGTAAATTTACAGAGATAGAATGTCATAATAATAGTTATATTCTCCTGGAGAGATTGTTGGATAAAAATTGGATATGGAAATAGATAATCATCTATAAGAATAATAAGCCACTTAGTGCATGCTTAGTATGACCTTAAAAAGTCAAATAATAATGTTTACCCCATTTCCAAATTTTTCTTAACAAAATATAGAAGAATCTGAAACCACTAGAACATTTGCATCTTTCCATGCATATCACCACGTATTTATTTCTATTAATGAAAGTTACTTCTCTCTGTGAGTTGTACTCTGAATTACAATTATATAAAACAACATGAATACATCTTTTTTGCAGAAAACAATCACTTGGGGAACTCCCTGATGAGCTAGGGGTTAAGTCTCAACACTATCACCTCTCTGGCCTGAGTTCGATCCCTGACCAGAGAACTAACCCACATGGCATAGCAGACCTCTCCTGTCTCTCCTGCTGCTCCCCTCAGCAGTGTATTTCAGTAAATCTGCCTGCTCTGCTCCCCAGTCTGTCTCTGGTGAATCCTCTCAACCTCCCTCCCGCACCTCTGTCCTACACCCCAGTCTTCTACACAAAAATAAATAAATAAATAAATAAATAAATAAAGTCTTTTTCAAAAAGAAAACAATCAAATTTTACCTAGGCTTATAATTGAAATCCTATTTGTTATAATTTAAACATGAGATTACCTAAGAAAGGTTCCCAGTTCTAGCTTATGATAAGTTATCAGAAAGCCCATAAGGAAAAAAGTAAAAATGAAAAGTAAAGGGTTTCACAGTACATTTATGGGGAAAACTAAATAGGTACCTTTTATGTTTTGAAGTGCACCTTTTATGTTTTGAAGTGCATAATGAATCATGAAACTGTAACAGAAGACTAATATTCAGACAAAATTTTTCACTCAATATTTTATGAATCTCTATTGCTTCCTTCTCTTCTAAAACATCAAGAAGTATACTGAAACTCACCATTTGGAAGTGATACTGACATTTCTCTCTAGGAAACAACAAAATAATTATTTCAGTCACTTCTGTTTATACTAATGTCTGCTATTCTACCTATTTTTAAAAAATAGGGACTAATGACATAATAATTACAAATTGTTCCCCAACTACTTACCTTTGGTCTATTTCAGAAAACATTTCCCACCTATCAGAAGAGGGCATATATGTTAAAGTGACTTTGTCGTTTAAATCAGTGAGGGCTCATTTCTTCTCTGGTCTTAGTTTCTGACTCTGTATCTGGCAATAGTGGGAAATCAATACACATTTGTAGATGGAATGAAATAACTTGTTAATGGCTCTGAAAATGTCTACTAGAGGAAGTTTTTAACACAAAGAAAAAGCTAACGTTTTGAAAATATTTGAGGATTAAGTCTTTGGAATAGCTTTTGTTTTATCAATTTAATAACTACTGACCTATTTTTAAAATAGTCATCACCAAATAAATGTTGATAAAATCAAGGATTGGGATATTTAAGGACTGGGAATTTGAGTGGACCCTTGATCACCAATATATACACATGAAAAACCCCCATCCTCCACCATCTCCTCTGGAAAACTCAATTCTGCAGTCAGATTTCTAGGTCTTGCTTTATTTTGTTTGTTCCTTCGTTTTGCTTTCCTATATCCCATGTACTAATGAAATCATCTGGTATTTGCCTTTCTTCTTCTGACTTATTTCACTTAGCATCAACCCTTTCAGTTCCGTTCATGGTGTCTCATCATCTTGGAGTTCCTCTGGAATCTAGATGTAGGTAGCAACTTGAAGACAAAAATCTACATTTTAGACAAACTTTCACCTTTATTCTTTGGAGAAAATGTGCTATTTATCAACTTGTTTACAAACTAATATCCTAATTCCTTTATCCAAAATCTGTTCAGGTTTCTGTTTTATGGAACCTACAAGTCTTCTCCTATAAGATACAGTAGGTAACACCAGCAGAATAAAAATGTAGGAGCCAGTTTAGACATCTTCCTTTTTCTTACCTCCACATCCAACCTTAAGGCCTAAAGACCTGCTCGCTTTTCTTACTGAGCACTTCCCTCATCTGTCATCCACACACAGCATTTCTGTCTCACGTGAGGCATCTTACTTCTGGGCTATGTTTAGAGTCTCCTACCTGAATATAGCTGCCAGGTGAGTTCTGTAAATTCAAATCTGATTTTGCTATGTATTTGCTTTAAGACCTTCATGGTTCCTGCTTAGCTCACAGAATAGAGCAAAAGTATTTTTGCACAGTTAAGCCTTCAATGTCCAGCCCTCATCAGTCTTAACATTGACAGTTTCATCGCATATTACTCCCTAGTAAAATTATATTTCTTCTAATTTCACAAACACATCAAGGACTTCTTAAGTGTATATCATTACTTGCACTGTTGCCTCTGATTTGAGGGCCTTTCCCACATTTATTTGCCTATCTTTCTCATTACTGAATTGTCAAGACTCAGATCAGAAATGATCTCTAGCACCGCTTCCCTGAACAGAATGTTGAAAATTTCCCTCCTCTGGACTTCCTGGCACTTGCATATCTTTTCACTCATATCATACTCATCATACTGACATAATCTCCCTCCCTACACAAGCCACACTTGCAATGTGCCTGGTATGACTGAGCAACTGATTCTTTTATTTTTATTAAAATTAAATAACCGCATGTAGCTGGTGCTGTTGCATAGGGCGTGCAGCCCTGCGCTGTGTTTGTCTACTGTACAGAAAGTAACACCAGCAGCTTAATATCCGATCTTCTCCTTTGTTCATATGGTAAAATGCTCAGTATTTAATTATAAGAAACTTTTTTATTTAGGTTATTAGTGTTATAAGCATAAAAGCGGTCATTTTATTTTGCAAGGTATCATTTTTACTAATTTCTTGAATAATTTACTTTGGCAAATATACTGAAGTTACATTATATTATAATAATAAGCCCCTGTCTCTGTAGTCAGCGGAAACATGCTTTACTCCATGGGCCTTTTTAACCACTGTGAAAAATTGATTACACTTCATTTCATCTCAGGTTTACAGTATCAGAGTATTCATGTATTTCTGGATATTATTGGTGATTTTATAAAACAAGGAGAAAGCAAAAGCTGTGAATAATTTCCAAACTTCAACCTTAATTTCAATATTTTCAAATTTAACTGACAAGGCAATTATCCCAGAAATTGTCCTAACTAAATGATTTGTGAAACCATGATTGTCCCATTAAAATGACAGAGTAATCAATCAGGAGAGAAAAATGGTTCTCTGAGGTTTGGCCCTATTAAACAGGTTCTTGACATTATTATCCTTTACATACTTTTTCTTTAGACTGTATGCAGCCATGTGTTTCCTCTACGTGCACGAGAAGCATCACAGCCAGAAGATGACTGATGTGAATGGAGCACAGTGAAGCAAAGCTGGGAGTGCAGATTCCTCAGGCAGGTTACCTGACGGGAATCCCTTAGCGCTACATCTGGTGGGGTGATGGAAAATGTTCGGTTGCCCACTTTATCCCAGTTTCCTCATCTATTATAACTAGGGATGATAATGTCATGCTGATATGGATTGTGCTACAGTAAAAACCTTTGCCTCTCAATTTTATAAAGTAACACGGGATTATTTTGTGCTAACACGGATTGCTCAGCTCCTATCAGCTGGGTGCTGTCCTCCATGCCACTCTTACTGAAGGCCCTGAGTAGACACAGCAGTCACTTTCTGGACTATTGCCAGTCACCATACAATGAGAAAGAGCTCGGGAAGTTTCTCTTAAGCAATGAGCTCACCCAGAGTGACCCAAACCACTTCCCTTCATAAATCATTAGCCAGATGTGGCTCTTAAGACAATTAGTGTAGTCTTAACATGTGTTCAGGAGGGAATCTGAAATATTCATTGTCAAGGCAGCATTGATACAATAAGTATACCTGTCTCATATACTAAAGAGCTACTTTACACAAATTACACATTTTGTGTACATGAAGGGCATGGACATATACACAACAGGACATGAAGCTTGCTATTATCATTAAGTGAAGAGCATATACATGAAATGTGAAATTAGGTTAAGACAATTTTATGTCAAACTACATGACTTTAGAACTTCAAGTCTGCTAAGACAAACTAGCCTTCAGGAGAAGAGATGATCTGAGATAATCTAGAGGGTTATAATACTTTATTTCATCAAGTGTATTCTACTTATGAAGGATACTTTGATTATAATTCCTTCATGTGAAAGATTGGTCATTTACCCACTTTTACATTCAGTAAGTATTTATTAAGGATTTCTTCTATATAGGCACTATATTAAGTTCTGGGGATTCAGTGGTGAACAAAGTAGGCATGGTCTCTGCTGTCCTGTGACTTTTTAAATTCTCCATGTCTCATCTGTAAATGGGCAGAATAAGAATATCAATACCACATGAAGTCCTCTATTGATGTTACAGAATGAAATGGACAAAAATAATTCTTGGAAGTGGATTAGAGTTTACCCAGGAAGTAACATATTATAGCAGTGTTTCATAAGCCTTTTTTACATTGTTGTTCCCCAAGGAGACATTTTGAAAATTTTTTTCCTAATCCATGCCATCTCATGAAATTTTAACATCACAGTTCTATTCTATATCTGTTTTCCTTCTGTGGCCTCTAGCTGGCCACAAGTCATTGCAGTGGCTATGATATTTTTCATCCCCCAAGAATCAATTTTTATGTTCCTTGAGGGCAATATGATCACTCTTTTCTATCCCAAGTTAAGAATGGATTGTTGAAAGATGAAGATGGGATCATCACATTAAGATAAAAGGTAGAGGGTAAATGGCTTAGGGGTATAGTGAATTCATCACTTTTTCTAAATAGGTCCCAACTGCAGAATGACTGAAATAACTCAGAACTGTGAAGTGAGTTGATGCCATTCTTGGCCTATACATACGTGTGTAGCTGTGTATATTCTACTGATGTTTTTTTTAGATGTCATGTGTAAAAAATGAAGACAGTACATGAAGACTGTCTCAAAAGTGCTTTTTATTAACAAAAAGATGTGTGGCCTTCTCCTAGCAATATTTTTACACAGCATTACTTAGTCTTCTCCCAAATTCAGCCATGGCCCAGTGCAACCTGGGGCATGATTTTTTTAATCAATAAGATCATATGGGTGTTTATTATGTGTGAAGATTCAGCTTTTTCAGATCTTCATTTCTCTAAATAATAACCCAATGAACATCTGTGTGTGTGTGTGTGTGTGTGTGTGTGTGTGTGTGTGTATAATTTCATCATTTCATTGTTAGCAGTTTTTAACAAAATTCCATTTAAAATTACCACATGAAAAATGAAAAATGGTACCTATCCTACTTAGGAGAGTTAATTGGTAGATGTGCAGTCTCCCTGATAGCCCACATTTTCCAGCAAATATAATAACTTATATAATGAGTACAAATGGTCAAAAAATACAAAACCTACAGACAGCTTGGTGACTATAGTAATAATACTGTATGTATGTTTGAAAGGTTCCGAGAGAGTAGGAAAAATACGGTTATTGTGTTTAGAGACCAGGACACTGGTTTAAAAAAAAAAGAGAAAAAGCTTTTCCTTCTATTAAATTTTGTGATAAATGCGCATTTTGGTAGCAGGGGCTGGTGGCAGTGAACTATAAATAACATATGGATATGAAAACACCTATTACTTTTTCATGTATAAAAGCTCCATAAAGCTCTATAGGAAATATTTTATATGGATAGCAGGATCTTATATTGGGGAAAAAACTTTAATTCTTAGCAAACTGCAGATACAGAAACATCACAATATGTCCCCCATCTGAGTAGCTAGACAGGAGATGATCTGTTGCTTAAAGACTGAAGGGGAAGAAAATGGGCCAGGAGAATAGCTACAGGAGAATCTAATCAGGTCCTGCTCCCTCCCTTCTGAGTTTTAACTCATTGTAAAATAAGACACAATGAGCCAAATGTTGGTTAAGCACTAATGTTATCATCCAAAGTACAAAGCTTGCTGTTCATCCTGTTTGAGAGTATAAGTGGCTCAGGTATAAATGGAAATGGGGCAATTAGCTTCACCTGCACAATATGACATGTATCCAAATTACATGCCCAGTCAGAGCAGGAGATGCAAGACCAGAGATGATGGAGACCTGGATAATGGGTGGAGGGATAAAAGGCCCTTTCTAAAGTTTTGTCTAACACAGTGGTTGTCAAAGTGTGTTCCGAGTACCACAGTATCAAGGTCACTTGAGAGTCTATGAGAAAAGTAAATCATTGAACCCCACCCCCAAACTACTGGAGTAGAGATTCTAGGCATGGAGCCTAGAAATCTATTTTATCAAGTCTTCCAAATTATGCTGATGGCCATCAGAGTTTGAGAAAACTGGTCTGCCTATGAGTACATGAACCTCATACAGATTCAGAGACAGAAAGCAGATTCTAGGTCCTGTACCCGAGGAAAACTTACCCACCTCTGGAACCTGTCCCAATAGGTATCAAACTCTCCCCCTTCAGAGGAACTCCCTCCTTCATGGAGTAAGAGCTGAAAGTTGTTGACTTCTCCAGAGGCCAAAGCAGAAAGCTGAAAAGAAGTTTGGCTGTTTATGTGAAACCAAGTTAAACCCAGGTGTCTGCCCATAGAGAAAGGAGCATCAGGGACTATGGCGACAGTTCACGGGTGATTTGGTGGTGGGAAACCTATGGGGAATACCCAATAATGTAAAAAATATAAGTAAAAAATAATGTGAAGAGCTAAAGGACACCCATTGCTGCTGGGATTTTTCTTCCCTTTTGATCACTTTGACAAGGATTCTGAGAGAAGCATGCTCTTTTTGTTGTTGTTGATAACAGAGTATTCTAGTTAAAACAAAGCAGAGCTATCACTTGTAGCCTCTTTTAAAACTTGCTCAACTATCTAAAACTCATTTGAAGATTGCAAAATCTTCAAAGTACAGCACAAAATTATTTCCTTGCCAGGAACTATCAAAGGAAAACCAAAAGAAAAACAAGTGTATTCATTCTTGGTACTTAGAAACCAGGAGGCAGAAATGTGAAAAGACAATAGCCTGGATAAATAAACATACACATAAATTTTTAAAGACAAGCATTTTAAGCCAATATTTGCACATCACTTTTCCATCAAATATTTAACTATTAGTTTCCTAATAATATCAATAAGAGTTCATTCTGTGGTAAAAGATAAGTCACTAAAGAACAGTTAAGAAAGTAAATGGAAAACAACTGAAAAACTATGAACTTAGAATTGAAAAACACCAATTTTCTTTAATAGAATGCTTTTATTTCTTTAGATGATAATAGGAGTGTAGCCGGCCTTCGTGTCCTTAAGTTTCACACCCACATATTCAAACAAACTTGAAAATACCTACTATGGAATTAAAACAATGATGATTGTATCTGTAACCAAGGATGTACAGAAATTATTTTTTCTTGTTCCTAAACAATACAGTGCAACAATATTTACATAATATTTACTTGTTGTTAGATATCCTGTAGGTAACATAGAGATGATTTAAAGTATATGGGAGGTTTTATGCAAATAGTATGTCCCTTCATCTAGGGCACTGGTACATCTGCGAATTTTGAAATCTCTAGGGTGTACCAGAATTAATCGCCCTTGGATTCTGGGACATATGTATATGAGAGAGAGAGAGAGAGAGAGAAAGAGAGAGAGAGAGAGAGAGAGAGAGAGCACACGAGCACGTAGAACATGCTCAAATATGTTTGAAAAATACTAAGTTAAGCAAAGTTAAGCAACTTCCTTCTCTGCACAAGTCCTTGGAGAATTTTGATATGCTAATGTGCACTTTAAGCATCAAGGTTCCCAACATTGTTTCACTATGAAATACTTATTTTTCTACAAATCTACCATCTCTGATCAGAAGCAATTTAGGAAATGATGACAAAGGTTTATTAGGCCTTAGTATATGCTTTTTTTGTTTTTTAGTCAAGATTATATTGATATGGCAAGGACACCTTTCCTCTCATCATTTGTGTTCCTCATTGGAATAATAAATACTAAATGATTGAGAATGGAATTTAAATGTTACACAACTTATCCATCTATATCACACTTGTATTTTTTCAGTTTTTGATGCACTTTCCTTTTTGGGTTAGAGTTTATGAAACTGATTTTACATTTTAATTCAACATGTATTTATTAAGTACTTTAATAAAGAAACTGAAGTTCATAGGTAAAAATGGATAGATGAAATACAGCAATAAAAATATTTCTCAGAAGTTACAACATGGGAAAATCACATCTGGATGCAGAGTTACTGAATTATTGAAAACCCCTTCATAGTTAAAATCATGCAGAAAAAGGTATTTATTTGAAACTTCATCTGCACTTGAGATAAAATAACATTTTTTTAAATATGAAGATTTCTTTCTCTTATGACTCTCTGTTTCTCCTCATCTCCTTCTAGCAGATAGCTCATTTCCTTAGAGGAGGAAAGTAACATGTCAAAAAGGAGAAAGAAGTATGTTTTGCAAAAAAGATTTTATTTTTGCATACATGCTGAGGTGCAGGCCAGAGGTGTGGGGTTCACCAGAGACAGCTTGGGGAGCAGAACAGGCAGATCCACCGAAATACACTGGAGCAGCGGCCGAGGCAGGAGGCAGGAGAGGTCTGCTGTGGTTAACCTGTTGCGCCACCAGGGAGGCCCGAAAGAAGTGGTATCTTTAAGGCTTTTTGGTTTCTAAAAATGTCTATCCATTAAGGAAATTTTGTTTGATGATTTTGAAGCAAACAAAAAATGTTGCTTTTTTGTTTTTGTTTGTTTTTTTGCCCTGGATGAAAGAGAGAGGAAGCAGAAGCAAAGAGAAAGAAAACTTCAGAGGAACCTGGAGGGGGGTTTCCTGTGCTTGTGACAAAGCTGAGGTCTCAGAAAGGGATGGGTGATGTGGTACGTGGGGGAAGCATCACTGGCTAACCTCTCGGATGTTTTCATGCTCTGGTAGGATTGGAAAGTGGTGGGATTTCTTCATGGCTGTCCAGGTGTATCTTTAAAGACTGCAGACCCCAGGAATTTGAAAGTTCTCCCAATCAAATGTTTTGGCTCAAAAACTAAGAGGTCTGAAGAAAGTAGAAACCTCCAAATAAGTTTCTATTCCACCTGCAAGATGTTAGTTCACATTAGATTGTTGTAAGGAAACAAAAACATTTTTTGTAGACAAGTTTGCAATTGCAATATATGACATGAAATGTTGTGATACAAGATAAATTTAATTTCATTTAATGACGAAAATAGTGTGTTACCTTCCCCCTACCATCTATAGAAGATTTAAAATATTAAATTAAAAAAAAAACACTGGAAGAAACTTTATACTTGTATCACATTTCAAATGCGATGTATTATTTTCATTGCCTTGTTTAGGACGTGAAGTGAGAAAATTCCCATTCTCAAAGGAAGTCATAGACATCACCACAGAAAAACATGCTTTCAAAGAGCAGACTGGATGAACCCTAAGACCATCTTAGTGTTGTAAATTTCTTTCTCAACCTTCTCTCTGAAACATAAATTCTAAAAACCCCGAGTAGTATAGGTTTTTTTTTTAAAGATGTATTTATTTATACATACAAGCTGGGGTACAGGCCAGAGGCATGGGGCAGCGAGAGGGTTCACCAGAGACAGAGTGGGGAGCAGAACAGACAGATCAGAAATACACTGCTGAGGGGAGCAGCGGGCGAGGCAGGAGAGGTCTGCCGCACCATGTGGGATTCTCCCCAGCTGGGCATCGAACTCTCATCGGTGCGCTGCCAACAGCTCCACAGCGCAGCACTCAACCGCTGCGCCACCAGGGAGGCCCCCGAGTAGTATGGGTTTAATGAATAAAAACATATTAAAAGAGGTAGTAAATGAAAATAAGAGCACTGTGATTTTCAAGTAATGGCAGTACTATTTCAGATATAAGATAATTGGAACAAAAGTAAAGGTGGAGGCAGAAATAGTACTTGTTACAACTCATTATGGCTCATCATTTCTTTAGCTCATCCTTTCCTGAACGGACTTAAGTTCACGATATTCTTTTACTGGTTTCACCTCTATACCCAACTTCAATATCCAAGCCCACTGTACTTTGCTACTCAGTGACTTTCTACACAGAGAAAAAGGCAAAGACAAGGAGATGATCAGGAAGTCTCCTAGGAATTGATATTGTCAAATGGAAACAACCAATCTTCATTTTTTTTAACAGCAGTTATCAAGCCTGGCTGTTTGTCAGAACCACTGGTGGAAATAGGAAACAAAAAGAAAACCAACAACTCACTCCTGGCATTGCACTAGGTGGCCATCAACCGAATAAAACTATTTTCAGAGATTGCTAACTGGGTCCCCATAACAATGGCCCACAAACAGTCAGACACTATTCTAGATACCAAGTGTATGCAAGAGAATAAAACAAATAAAATTCCTCCCCTCTTAGAGTTTACTATACAGTAGCCAACAACGTAAATAAATAAGCAAAATATAAAATATGTCAATGGTCATAAGAGTTGTAAAGGAAAAAAATTAGAGAAGGGGAGTAGGAAATTCTGGGAATAGGGAAATTGTTTTTTTAAAGCCAAGTAGGCAGGGCAGGCATTTGAGCAAAGATCTACGAGAAACATTCCAGGATATTTCCAGGGTTTCTTGTCTTGATTATTATAACGTGAGGTTTGTCACTTTTAGGACATTATTATGGAATGAACTGGTTTATAGGAGAAGAGCAGGAGCTTGGTTTTCAACAGGTTACTCTGGAAACAATTGCCTATTAGACATCGAGACAGAAATACTAAATAGGAAGATTAACTATATACGTCTGTAGTTCAGAAAAGCTGGGCAATGTATCCATCTGGAAAACTGCATTCTAAATGTCCTTGAAGCAAGGTTTGGCCATGCACCTACATGATAACCTAAGAGATGGTGTTGAAATAATCAGTGGAGGGCCTCCCTGGTGGTGCAGCGGTTAAGCACTGCGCTGTGGAGCTGTCGGCAGTGGTGATGCCTGGCAGGGGAGATTCCCACATGGCAGGGCAGACCTCTCCTGCCTCGCCCACTGCTCCCCTCAGCATTGTATTTTGGTTGATCTGCCTGTTCTGCTCCCTGCTCTGTCTCTGGTGAACCCTCTCCCCGCCCCACACCTCTGGCCTATACCCCAGCTTTAAAAAATAATAATCAGTGGATCTTCCCAGGAGGCTCTTAAATGATGAGAGTGAGGCTTTGCTCCTCTCATTTTTTTAAAATCTAAAATGTGAATGCAATAGCTATACACCAAGTGGTATCTTGAGGTTACATGGAAACTAGAGGAGGCAGAGTAAAATCGAGGAGGAGCCTGGGTCTTTGATGACTTTAAGGAGGTGTTATGATAGTACTGAGCTACTTTAGATGTTTTTAATGTTAGAGAAAAACATTTGTGTTTAATTGACTATATCCAGATTTATGTGACTAGCCACTGCATATTGCTTCTAATCAATAAACCAGTGTATTAGTTTCTTGTTCCTGTACCAAATTGCTATAATATAAATACTGGTGCTTTGGAAGCACACAATTCTTCTTTCTCTGGGGAATACACGTTTTATATAATCATGTACAGATATTAGGAATGAAAACAGTCAGATTCTGTGGGTGAACAGGTTCATCAACTAAAATTAACAAAGTAGGTTCTCTGTTTTCAAGATCTTTTGGATGATGCTGTTTAATAACATCTGACTTGTATTTGACACAGCTTTATGCAATAAACTTGATGGGTAAATTTCTCTTTAGAGAGGTATTCACAATCTCTCCTAGATCTCACGTTTTAATAGGTTATTTAATTTTTACATGGAAACTTATCTGTCATGGTATATCCACAAGATGGACTAGTACACAGCCATTAAAAATGTTTATAGAGATAAAAATTGGATAAAACTGGGTCAACTAGATAAAGTAGTCAGAAATTTAGATTGCTTAAAACGTCCCTTAAGATAGCAGCATTGTAAGAAAGTGTGACAAAATAACTCCTAATCCTGACCCCATATATAAACTTAGCTTCTTATTGCAAGAGAAATCACTATTAAATTTTCAAGTGGAAGCATGAATTTAGCTCCAAAGAGGGAGAAACTGTGAACATAGCCCACCGAGTGACAGCTAAAGGCAGTGAGCAGAAAGCAGGTACTGAGTGAGTGGTCCTAGACCACTGGTTGCTGAGGATACTGGCCTGTGGCCCAAGGGGACGGAAAAGTTCAGGTCCCTCTGGCACTGCTGGCATTCTCCAAGGGAATGGAAGTAGAGTAGCAGTCTCTCGGGGTCATTGTGTTACTAGTTTTGCCTCAAGGCTCTTTGCCAATTTTGCTGTGAATGTTTTCACCCCATAATTAATTGTCTGTCATGTAATTTTGCCTTAAAAGAGAAAAGAATGAAAAGGAAAAGAGGGACATTCAAAAGTATACCATTAAACATGAAAAATCAATTACAAAATACAAAATATTTGAATAGGAATGTATTTGTGAAAAAATGCCAAATACAAGATATTTGGATCCGTTTAAAACTGTGTGTAGATTATTGGCAACATCTGCAAAGATTTCATTTGGTACCTAAATGCTTGCCTTCGAAGTCTTCAATTTCATTACAGCATTGTAGGGTAAGTGAGAACTGTCAGGTTTTTCCACCCTCCCCCCAATGATGGACCCCTGCAGGCCTACACGCATGCCTAATGGCCGGCACCTGGAGTGGGGTGTGGGCATGTGTGAGTGGGCACACCTGGGCCAGAGACTGGGCTTGTAAGCAGAGGAAGCAGCAGCAGAAGCAGCAGAGACAGAGAAGTAGAGGACCTTCCTTTTGGGGTGCAGCAGAGGCCACGAGATGCCGCCAGAGCGCCTGAAGGTGAAGATTTGCCAGGTGCTGAGAGGCCTGCCAGCCCTCTGGCCCTCTGGCCCCCCTTTCCTGCCCTGTACCTGATTGCTTGCCTAGAAGAGAGCATTAAAAGTCTGCCAAAGTCACTGAGGGCTCCAGAACCCCTTTCCTTTTGACCCATCTGTGAGGCTCGTTAGAGAAACTGTGCTCCCTGGTATCCTCCCAAGTGTTTTCCTGCCTCTACAAGCATTATATATTTTTTGTTGATCTAATTTATTGGAAGGTTGAAATCAGAGCGTGTAAAGCCATTTACTAGGAAACAATAATACATCAGTTTGCAAAGAGTTGGTTTCTTATTCGCCAATGGAGAAATGAAACCAAACTGACAACCAGTTTAAATACATTTAAAAATGTCAGCTGAGGGAGGCTGATTAAGTTGTCAATGGAGAAATAAACCCAAACTGTCAGCCAGTTAGTTCTTTTCTCCTTTATGGTAGCATTGTCTTAGAGTCAATTAGTTATGCAGCAAAAATGATTGTGTTAAAAATGCTGGCAAATGTTTACAGAAAACAATCTAGCACCCTAAGTAGTGGCCATTCTTGAATTCAAATTGATCCAGGTGCCCCACTTAAGTTGTGGTTTAACCTTAAGTGAGTGGAGATCATATCCCGGACAAAAGGGCTGATACCTGATCAGGACTTTAGGATGTCAGTTGCCTTCAACCTCATTCAAGAATCAACTTGCCTATCAGGGGTGAATACATGAATTAAAAATTCATGATAAGCAGGGGCCACACCGAACAAATCATGAGCCCCTCACCTTCCCAGTTGTATTAAGGTTTCTGTTGAACTCATGTTTAGGGTAAAAGAATCATCAGGTCTTTCCACCCTCCCACCAATGATAGACCTCTGCAGGCCTGCACACATGCCTGATGGAGGGCACTTGGAGCAAGGTCTGGGATGCGTGAGTGGGCACACCTGAGCCAGAGACTGGGCTTATAAGCAGCAGCAACAGACATGGAAGGAGAAGTGGCAGAAGCAGCAGCAGCAGGGAATACAGCCTGGAGCCGAGGCCCATTCGGGGTGTAGTAGAGAGGCCACGAGAGGAGCCTGAGAGAGTGAACATTCGCCAGGGGCTGGGACGCCTGCCAGCCTCCCGGCCCCCAGGTCCCGCTGCCTGCCCTGTACCTGGTTGCCTCTCTACAAGAGACCATGAAAAGCCTGAAAAGCCACCGAGGGCTCTGGGATCCTCCTTTCCTTTTGACTCGTCTGCCCAGCTCCGTAGAGAGCCTGCTCCCTGAGTCATCCTGTCGCTACATCATGTTTCTTAAATATCTGTTGCTACCAGGTACTGAGCTATGTAGAGTGGCATAATATAAAAATGAAATAGTCAATCTTCACTTTCAAGAAGATCCTGCTCGCTGGGAAAGGCAGATAAATAAACCAGCAATTAAAAGTCTTCTTTGATGAATGCAGGGCCACGGAGAGTCCCAAAGTTGCAAGGGTCTGTCTGCAATGACACGGGCATATCAGTGACGGAAATAGTGATAGCCTTGCATTCATACTCTCAGGACAATTGAAGTTCTTGAGGAGGGCATGGAAGACTTGAAGGCAATGATAACTTAGAACATATGGAGAACACTCCTAAGGAGTTGGTATGACTGCAGTGTCAAGTCTTTATTCAAGAACCACCAGAGACAAGGGAAGTGGACTGGAGACACTTGCATGATTTAGGTAAGACTTGATGCTTTCCTAAATGCCGAAAGTGCACTAAGACTGGAGTGGAGGTGGGAAACCAGAGAGAATTTTGAGGTTGAATTGTTTCACATGGGTGAATAAGGGATAGATGAAGGTATTTAAAATTTAAATACCTAAATACTTTAAATACCTGAAAAACCTTACATTTCTTTTAAGTATATGTTCCTAATGGGAAAACAGAAAGTAAGAGCGAGAGCGAGACAGAGAGGGGAAAACTAAATGGTTGTAGGACTCTAGGTCCCAGACTAAACCAGGCAAGACAAAACTGCCTCTGAACTGTGATAGACATGATTAGAATCTACTGGAATTTGGGTATCAATTAATACTACTGCATACTGTAGTCTATCCTCAGTAGATCCTGTTTTTTTAATAAAATTATTTGGTTTTAATTTAAAAATCTTCCCCTTTTAATATTTATATACTTGCTTTAAAATAATTACATGTTATAGGCATCTTTAAAATAAATACTCTTTCCCCTAGAAACCTATGTTCCTCTTCAGAGAAAACTGCTGATAAAATGCTTACATGCTTTTAGAAATGTATTTATTATATATGTAATATCTATATAAATGATGTAAACACACAGACTTTAATCAAGCTGTGACATCTATCTACCTTTGCATTTTCCTTCTCTATTTCCTATTTAAAATTTTTCCTTGGAGATAGTCAATATTGAAATATACAGCTCTTTCTATTCACTTAGATCTTTGCATAATATTCAATTATGAGAATTATCATAATTTAACTACTATTTTACTGATGACATTTAGTCTGATTCCAGTTTTTCTATTTAATAAATACAAAATGAGCATTTTCCATCCCTTTATGCACACCTGCAAATATTTCTTTAGATTATAATCCTAAAAGAATTTTTGGGTCAAAAAGTAAGCACATATTAAATTTTCAGAAATACTGCCAAATTGCCCTCCAGAAAATCTATTTCAATGTATAGTCTCATCATTAGGATATAAAAATCAGATATTTTTTCTTTCTTTAACATTTTCTATCCTTTTTGCCCAAATGCTCGGATTTTTGCTTCCCAGTTACCTTAAATTATAGGTTTATATGGGGAGTGTGTGTGTGTGTGTGTGTGTGTGTGTGTGTGTGTGTGTGTGTGTGTGTGAAGTTGTTGAATGGAGCATATTGGAAAGATTTTAAACAATCCTCGTTTTCTTGTCTTGCATTATTTGTGATGATAATATCTCATCATTGTTAAAATTTTTATTATTAACCAGTGCCTCATTACAAAATCCTTTGCTCTCGTTGTGGTCATTATGTCCTAATTCAATACATACATGCACTTTTAGATCTCTTTAAGAGCATTATGGAGATTTTCATAAGGAGTGTGTGACTACCTACATACAGTCAAATATAGCACAGGTATCCTCCCTCACCCCTCCCTTTTGAAAGTTCACATGACATCATTCATTCATTTATATGGAGGACCACATTAGTAATTGTTTTCAATAACTGAAAGAGTTCAAAGAGGCTTTTATGACCAAAATCGAAAAGCAAAAAGCGACCAGCGTTGCTTTGCGGCAGCAGATCCCAGCGCAGCAGGCACCCACAGCAGATAGCGGCACCGCCAGGCCCTTCCTCAGAAGCTGCTCCTCAGGCTGTGTATGTATCATGGCATGCCTGTTTTTACTGTATATTAGTGTGATTTTATATGTTCTTTGGTGTGATTTTGTATGTTGTTTTAGAGTCTCGGAATGCTTGATTTTTTTTTTTTCCCCATATAAATTCATTTATGGCTTCTTTGCTTTCTGCATATTGGCCTATGGCAAATTTCATGAGAACTGCCACCTTTGGATAGCGAAGGACATCTGCATTCTTCTTTCATGTCAGAAGGTCACATCCTCAAAGGATATGTTCACAGAGTTCCTGTCAAGCTGAGTTTTCACATCGGACAGGGGACAAGGGGTGCCCAGACACTGGGGATCTCTGCTGATAGCAGAAAGCCTGTAATAGAGGTTTGATCTGGTGTCAAAACATGAAGTTTGAATTGGAATTTGACGAAACTGACTGTTAACTACAAAATACTCATCGTTCATGCCACTAGCTGTGGACTTCCTGGATTCTTAACTGGATCGTCTCCTTTCTTAAAGGAGTCCTTCCAAACCCGTGTTTCCCTTATTCTGGCTGTGTGGCTTAAGAACCATCTTTCAGGACCGGATCTATTCGAGAGAAGCAGTGGGTTACCTGAGTTTTTAATTCTGTACTGCTCCCTTTAGCGTGTATAACTGAGATTTAACTTGGACAATCTCTATATAATTACATATAACTCTTTGAACTATATTTAACCAAGTAGTTTTATGCTGGATTGAAAAGTCAAGGGAATTCCTATCATCCTGATAAATAAAACTGAACACGGTTATCATGAACAGCTTTTCCATGGGTCCGTGCATGTCCTTTTATACCTTTTGCTTTGTTGTGTCTTGTGGATTTTTAAGAGCTTGACACCACAGATGGTTTGGAGATTATGTCTAACCACCAACTGATCTATCCACGCTGTTCCTACTTTTGGAATGGTTAGCTGAGACCAGCATATCAGCCTCTCATTTATCAGTCTTTTCTCTGGGAAGGGTAATTTTTCCTCTTTTAAAAATAGTCTCTCTTCATTTGGTTGTCAAGTAGTTCTCCCTGACTGTGGGCAAATAAGTTATTTATTGCCAAGCTAGCTTTCTCTTTGCACAGGAAATCACTGGGAAGGTAGGTTGGAAGCTGAGTCCTGTCGTCCTCGGTGTCCTTAGAGGAAGCATAATATTTTGTGGCTGTCAGCATTTAGGCTTCTAGCTTGGTGGACAGGTCATCCTTCGGGGAGGACATCATAATCCCAGATTGTTGGCTGACAGGGTCTTGATCTGTGCTTTTATTATGTTCAATTTATCATTCTCTTTGGAAAGAATTGACCATGGGACTCTTTTAAAATATTTGAAATCTTTGGATAAAAGCTTGGAGACAGGCTCTTCCTACTACCATTAATTTCATAATCAATGATGTCAATTTGTCACTATTAATAATGTTTCCACAACCACTTTCTCTAGGCTTTCCTGAACTTAAAAGCTTCTAGATAAACGCCTCCTCTGCCGCCTTCTCTTTTTCTGCTCTTAGTTTTCCTCATTCTGCTGACGATGCTCAAATTTATTTCACTCCCCACCACCATCAAAACTTTCTTTATGTTCTTGCAAGACATCACAGTGTAGTTTACAATACCCAGTCTAAGGTGAAATTTTTGAAAGCTGACAACCTGAATTATGAATGACTTTTCAACTTTTTACATTTACCCAGGTGGATAAGTTTTAGCTTTTTGAATTTGTCTCAAAAAAGCGATATGTAAGCTTGTTTTTAAATTTATTGAGAAATCCTTTTTATGATATTCTAGGTGTCTCCAGTCCTGCTTGAATGAGCTCTCTTGTATCTTATTAAAGTAAAACAAAAAATAAGCACTTTCGTGTTTTGTAAAACTGAATACAGATATTATTTATTATAAATTTTGAATAATAAAAATGACTATGGGTTAGGATATGATAGTGGTTAATTGTACTCTGTGACAACATAACTGGGTTGGAATATTGCATCTGCTTTGTAAATTTGGGCAAATTGCATCACCAGGCTGGGCTTTGGTTTCCTTATGCATAAATAGCACTATTAATACTAATCTCCTAGAGTTATTTTAAGAATTAAGTAACAGAATGCTTGCCGATTACTTAGCATAGTGTCTAACATTGTAAGAGCTTGATGTATGTTATCTATAATAATGACAGATAATGGTAATATAATAATGACAAATACAATATAATTATAATGACAATCCTATAAAAATATTCTAGCCAATAGCACACATCTTCTCAGTTCCTTTGGCTAGAGATGCCTGTAGGATATAAACTGGAGTGGGCTTACAGATCACAAAGAACCAGAAGTCATGCTGGATTGCAAGCAGTCTCATTAGGACAAGTGTAGATGAGAACTGAATAGGTATTTTAGGAGAAGGAAACGGGAATACCAAGAAACGAGATGAGGGTAGTAAAGGGCATGGCCATTTAGGAGTTTCAGAGGAACAAGGGCAAAACTAAGACAGATGGGTACTAGGAATCAAAATATTATGAAAACAAACAAGGCCAAAGGAATCTATTTCCTAAGCAGAGAGACTGGAAAAAAGGTTTCTTGCATTAGATAGAGATGAACCCAGATGTGGGCTGGACCTAGGGCAGCCTCTGGGCTGTGCTACCAGTAGTGTAAGACTTGCTTGAAGCAGGGACCACACTTTTCATTCCATCAAAAAAAAAGAAAACAAACAAACAAAAAAAACCAGGTGTTTTCAAAGACAGTAGTCAGAGTTATTATATTTTACTGAGGAATTTGTAGAAAAGACAAAGGCATTATATCATCTACATATAGCTAGCTAGAAATCTCAAATTCTCCTTCAGAGTCAGTTTTTCTTTCAAAGCCACAGATCAACTCTGGTCTCTTCTTTACACCCACAATCTCTAAAAGCCTCATATCGCCAGTGGCATTTCTTTCTCCCTGCTTTTTTCTAATGCAGAATAATTTCATTGGCCCTAATAATCTCATAGCTCCACACCCATCACTTATTACAAAAACAACCAGCAAAGAAAAGATTCTCCAAGATCTGGGAACTGCATTTGTCAGGTACAATGAAACATAGCAAATGATTTCTTTTGGTGACAATTTTTTTTTTCCTGCCAGGTTTTTTATTACTCTATGCTACTAGCTTTTTACTTTAACTAGGTGACTTTTGCATACTCCCTGATAGGAGAAATAATAATCTTCAAACGTGAAGGACTATATATCAGCAGGAACAAGTGACAAGAGAAAATAAGCCATTCAAAATTCTAGCAACACACAACTTAATAAATTGTATTCTGATCATGACCCCAGATTTTATCTGGAATATAAACAACTACTTTCCCAACATGCCTAAGAATAGCTAAGGGAAACTGTGGGTGAATTAATAGAAATGCATTTACTATTATTGGATATATAAGAAGCATATGTTTTATTGAAAGTTGATTGGTAACATTAGATTATGTATGGGAAAGACATGAAATCCACCCTTAAAATCACACGCCAATTTTTTTTTTCAGTGTCAATAGGTATATTTCAGAGTAGCTTTGTCAGTAATAGTATTTTATCAAATATTGTTGGGTTTATTTTACAAAATTCTGAATCATTGTAAATTTACTTCATTTAGTTAGTAGTTATTCATGAAATATTAAGGGAGGTTGTACCTTAAACTTTCTTCTATGACAAATCTTACACAGACCTCCCAACATCTCCAAAGGATGTTGTACAAAATGTGCAGGCTTGATAAATAAAATTCTTATCTACCCAACTATAGAGTTAGACACAATCCAAGATGGCTGTAAGATGGTCTTGGAGATATTTAGCCCCCGGTAATGCCTGTCATCTCTTTCCCCAAATAAACACACCACCTAAGTAAAACTGATCTTCTGGCTAGGCAAATCATCTTCAAGACAAGTTGTTTCTTGCCAGTTTTTTAATTTAAAATTTTAAAAAGAAATTCTGGACCCACCGCTGCCAATCTATACATTCTTTCCTATTTTTTTTAACCTTTGAATTAGCTTTTCACGACCTCTAATTACTTCATCTCTACTGTCAACATCCTATTTAGAAATAACAGCTTCACTGGGTCTAACTTGTCTCCCTACATCTTCCCGGGCCCCTTTTTAATCTATTAAATACAGCACAAGTGGCTATGCTGGTAGTTTGTTTCTTCAGTGGCAAAAGCTACTGAGCAGGTCACTTGGTGATGCCTTCTTGAGTTTAAATTTGTTAAATCAATCCATTCATTGTTTATAAATGTGAAGAACAACCAACTAAAATTTCCTTTATCCCACTGATTAAGTTCACTATTTATATATTCATTATAGAATCATAATTTAAGAAGTCTTTAATTATCTACTTAGCCTAACTCATATTACTAGGCCAAAAAAATCACCTCAATTTGAAATATAAATATGTGTCTAAAAGGACTTGATTTTAAAACTAATTTGTGCACATAGTTGAGCAATATGTGTGGTAGAATTTATGCCCATTCTTGAACACTGGGATATGAGAGTTGCTGGGAGAATGCTCCCCCGTGCCTTTCCTAAAGGGGGCAGAACCGAAATGCATTTCTTATGTGTCCAGTGAGAGTACCATGGGTTAAGCACCAGTGACCGACTTGATAACAAACATTTAATTTTTAACTATAGAGAGTATATATTGGAATGAATATATTTTGCAATGAGATTTTTATGTTTGATAAACTTGGCATTTGGTTTAAATTTACTATTTAGAAAACTACTCTTAGAAGTTATTTAATGTGTTTTGTTTTTTGACTCTATAGTGCTATTTATGTAAAGATGTTTTAAAAATAACATGAATCTGAAAATCTTGGGGAAATTGGTATTTGCATATTATATTATATGGGAATATTTTATTTGTAGATAAACAGATACAACTAACTACACTGCCCCAAAACATCTACTCCTTAGAGCTAATATGAACTTTTATATTTTATTTTATCAATGCCATTATATTACAAAGATTCTTGCCTTATTTTCCTTCAAAAACATTAATGAATGGTTTTTATGACTTTTGGAAGATTAATAGATTTTATTAACACTACCTTTTTGTAAAATAATAATTTTTAAATTACACTGAAAGCATTATTTTTAAAGGTTTAATATTTTCAAGAAGTCTAGTTTCATCTTTGATTTTAAAATTAAATTTTAAAAAGAAATTCACTATATTTGATCAAAAGTTCATTCACTTAATCCTGTATTCCACTTTAATAATAAATCTAAAAATGATAAGAAACCAAGTGAGTTTTGGTCAATTTAAGAAAGTGCAACTCTGGGGTGAATAGATTCAGTCCAATATTTCATATTCTCAGTAATAACTACAAGTGCTGGTTATTGTGATGCCTTTAACAAGGGTTGTTTAATAACAGACTGTATATGCACTTAATTTAGACTTTCTAATTAACAAAGAACAACACTTTTAGTATGAATATATCCCAAATATTCTAAGAGACACACTGTACTTTGAAATTATTTAGCTGAAACTCAGATTTAAGTGTTGTGAACTTTTATTAGATTTTAACAGTCCTACCCTTGTGTGATCAATAATGTGATTGTTTTTATTACGTATATTTGTCTAATGTGCCAGCATGGATTTAATGGATCAGGAGAAGGGAACTCTGTCCTAAACAGGTAAAATAAATACTCGAAAGTCAAGGCATTTGTGGTAAATAGCTATTGTGACTTCAATTAAATTTAGCTTCGATAGTGTAGTTCCAAGTGAATTACTTAATGTCCAAATAAATTTCTTGCAACTTATAAAAAAATTTCCCCCCAAATTAGATGAACTAGCATCCATTTGCCACTTCCCTATTGACCAAAGTAGGTGTTAGGGTAAGAGCGTGTTGGCTGCAACTCAATCTTTCATCTTCAAAAATCTTATTTTTATTTAAGTAGAGTGTATGACCAAGAACAACAGTTTACTGTGTTCACTTGATTAAACAAAAACATTCATGGAATTCGAGTGGTTCCATCTAAAATAGACAGTTTAGACTGATGCAGTGTGGAAAAGATGTGGAATCAAAGAAGAATTAATGTGAAGTATATGATTTGGCACTGGGAAGGCCTTATGAATACCATCAATTTGAGATTTTTTAAAAGTATCTAAATGTGTTTACACAGCTGGATACTCAGTTTCAGCTTGCTCTCTCTTCTTCATGTTTCCAGGTTATTTACAAATGTGTTTCCCTGTGCTTTTTCCTTTATACATTTTATAGTCCAAGTTTAGACTTTAAAAGCTCAAATAGCAGCAAAATATTGCAAAAATAATTTCTGGGAGTTTTGTTTGTTGCCATGTTCTCAATATTAGAAGAAAAAGAGGCATCTGGGAAAAAAAGACTTCCCCAGCTTTGTCTAATTAAAGAAAATAAGAATTAGTCTTCTAAAGCATTTCTATGTGGATGATTAAATTTTTTGTTTTTTGAGTTAGTATTGAAAATACCCAAATTTTAACAATATTCTGAAATAGCAGCTCTATTTAATATTATAGTTCTCTCTTTGTATATCCTTGATTTTTGCCAGGATTCTTTAAACTTAATCTACAGGCAGTGCAATGTAAGGAATGGAAAATGTGATGTGAATTTTAAAGATCTCTGTCCTTGTCGCAGGCCCAATTGCTGGCTGTTTGATTTAGAGAAGTTATTTAACCTCTCTATGTCCCAGATTTCTCTCTTGTGAAATGGAGTGTTATTTTTCAACTGCCTTCTTCATTTAGTATCTGGAGGCCTAATGAGATAATGTGCCAGAATCGTTATCCTGAATCATCTTTTTTTGGGAAAACGTAAGCTCACAGGCACAAAGACCAATCCACATGAGCAGGATATAGGGCTTCCTCCTCCATCCAGTTATATGTAGATTGAGGACGTGCTGAAACTATTCTTGGCCACAAAATCGACAAGGGCATACATATATCCAGGACAGAGAAAGGCAAGACTCTGAGAAAACCAAGAAGGGAAGGTACAAAGTACAGGGCATAAAAACTGATTAGAAATACACAGAGACTTGTATTAAAATATATTACCAGCTATAGTAATTTGGCATTTGTTCACTGACGAATTTATGACAGTATTTTCTGGCACATACTATGAACTCAAAAAAATATATTTTGGGTGGATGAATTACTATGAGTTTATCCCTCCTGATACACTAGAGTTCTTGCTATAATTGGCCCTTATGGGCCTCATTTCTTTGTATTTGAGAAGAATCTTAGCAGGAATAGCATTCAAGTGCATGTTTGTTTTACAACAGATTTCTTGGTGCAGTTATCTTCCAATTATTTCTTGGTGCTGGTCTTTTCCAATATATTGATATTTTATATCTGTCATTCAATTGAGATGTTTTCTATATATTGTTGCTTTATCTTTTTCCTTGGGAGATTTTCACACTCAGAGAGAGCATGAAATTTTGCTTTAACAAACCAATCTCTTAGCAGACAGGCAAATGGAATACCTTGCAGCTGGAGCTGGATCTTTCCCTTCAGCTGAGAATAAATCTCCCTGAAAAGGTGACTGTGGGTGGAGCTGGAGGGAATGTCTCTCTTTTGGCCCCCAAGGGGACATGTAATTCCCTGGAACAAAGGGAGAAAATCAAGTGTCTCATTCTTCTAAACGAGATGAGTACATTTCTCCCCATCCTAGTGGTTCCCAATCTGTTTTGGCTTGAGACCTACCATGGTCCCTGCTTCCTGCAATGTACTTTTGCTAGAATTCCCATGACAGAAGCTGCTCTAACTTTAGAGAAAAAAAAAAAAAGTGCTCTTTCTTTCTAAAGAAAACCCTGGTTAATAAATGTGTAAACTTTCCTTTGCTTAAACCCATGTGTCTGGCCGATGATCACATCATCTTTTCCAGATGATAGCAATTTCAGTGACTTCACAACCTCCCCATGCACCCCTGGGCCCCTAGGGCCCATTTCTATGCACTGTCATGAAATGTAACTCCACATTTCGATGCCAATTTTGTAAGTTCATTTTTCCTGGAGATTTGTATATGGCATGTCTGGCAGCTAGTAAAGCACAAAATAACAAATTATGGGTCAAAGAGTTCTGTTTTTGGCATTCTGGAGATCAGCTATTTAGAGAACACCCTTTCCATATCGAACACCAAAACAATGCTGGATTAAATATTGAATTTTATTAAAAGCATGGCTGAACTAGCAATAAAGTAAAGGAAATAATCAGTGGCCAGAAATGTTCAAGGCCAGATGTATCAGCAAGTGCTAAATTTGGCATTTGCCTATGGGCAACTCTAATCACTGGTAGTCCAGAGCAGGTTGTAATAGGCATCTCTGAGTAGAGGACAGGAGACAAAGCTAAGGGTCCATATAGAGTAGAAAATAGCAAGGCAAATCTTGCATAAAATTTGGACTCTCGAGAATGATGTAATTTTAAGGAACAGAAACTCACACAGCAGAAGGCCTAGTCATACTTGTCTATCTCTATCTTGACTCTTAGTGTGAACAAGGAAAAAAGTCTTTGAAAATTCCCAACCACAGATTTGCATTGATACAGATTTGCAGCTGGAATTTATACTACTTATGTGACAAACCCCACACATGCCTCAAAAAAAAGTTGAAAATTGAGCTTGATGTGGTCCTGCGTTAATAATGGACATTCAACAGCATGGACATGCTTGGGTGTTGACCAGCAGTGCTAACTACTAAGGTAACACAGCCCCCACACCATAGTGCCAGGCATTGTGGAAGGAATGGGGGGCTTCAGGAGAGAGTCTGGACAGCAGGTAGACTTGGCAGTCAGGAGTCTCATGGTTTACCAGTTGGCTTTGTATGTAACAGTTGTTTATTACTTAATAAAGGCCATCACCTTTAGCCATCATAGGTCAGCCTAGTGTTCTGACTCTTAGTTTTCTTCTTTGATGGCCTGCCTACCTCACTGTGTTAAAAATATCTGTGAAAACCCTCTGTGAAAAAAAACAAATAGTGAAGTAGGGTTTTTACATAGTTTTGCTTCAGTGTACCAGGGAATACTTTATGGGCTGAAATAATTTAGTTAGTTCCTCAAAGTGCCTAAAGTGGAGATTTCACATGATTTTCTCATTCAACTTTCAATTGGAGGAATAGAGCTTGCTGTTAAAGAGAAAGTGGTGAAAGATGGTCAATCAAGTATGCTTTGGGGAGAAATTTCACAAAAGTGTAACTCTCTCCTTGGAACAAAGCACTCACAAGTACTTAAAAATGGGAATGAATGTTGGAGGTGTTAATCAGTGGGGTGACAAGTATAATGGTGGCAGTGTGTGTGTGTGTGAGGGTGCATTGTTGAAAAGGTGCCAATACCTTAGGAGTTTCCTTGAAGGCCAAAGGGAAAGCTGCTGAAAGGGGTGGTGAATTGGGTGGTTGAGCAGAAGCTGGACTCCTCTTTCTAAAAAGGAAGCAAGGAGATCAAAGGGAAAATGTTAAAACCCATTAAAAGAAGAGAAATTAAGGAAAGGTTAAATATTAAACTAAAGAACAAAAGACCCTAAACTTCTCACTACACTAGTTCTGAACACCACCTTTGGTATTAAGCATGACAAAGAAAACCTCTTCTTTAAATAAGTAACCCTTTGTTTCCTTTTGTTGCCAGGAACTAAAAGTCTGGGTCATAAATGGGGGTCAATCAGTGAAGAATTAAGTAGTGAATGACCACATAGGCCGGTCCCTGGTGGGAATTATGAGGACACTAAGATCTTCTGCTCCCACTCTCTGCCACCTCTCTGGGCCACTAATGGAGAGAGAAGCTGCTGAACTTTTGTGTCCCTGTCTGAAATAGGGTTATTTCTCCCTACCAGCCTATTTTCATACATTGGGCTTCTTTCAGAATCCCTCTGCTTAAACTCCTATATCTCACTTCTATTACTCAAATTCTGAAAACTATGACTACCATCCCGCTACAAAATAACCCCCAAAATAATGTATTGGGATATAAGCCATGGTAGCACTGGGGAGCTAACTTGTCTTTCCTCTCACTTGTATATCTAGAGAGCATGGTTTAGAGTCATTAACATCTGGATTTGAGTTTTAGTTCTGCCATTTATCAGCAATGTAATCCTGGAGACTTTCCTAAGACCACATTGGGTCTTAATTTTTAAAATATTAGATAGGGGTTTGGGCTTTAATATTTAATCCAGTTATCCCCTTTCTCCTAAATATCTGGAGACTAAATTATTCATGTTGGGATGAGCCTCTCCCCCTTTTTAAAAAAAAAAAAAAACTCTTTAAATTCCAGAACAGAAAGTAACAGGAATTTAGCATAATTTTCCTTGGAGTTAGCTTGAGTGGACCAACTGAGTTTCCCATGTATATTCCATTTAATTCTCTTCTTCTAAAATTAAACATTAGGTTAGGTCACATTACTCTAAACTTCATGAGCTATCTACACTATTTCCTCAGAATTATTTATCACATTTTAAATTACCTGTTTACTGTCTATCCTTTCTGCTAGATTATAAGCTTGGTAAGGGTAGGAACTAAGTGTGCATTGTTCATCATCAACTTTCCAGCACTTAGTGCCTGGTACATAGTAGTTACTCAATATACATTGGATAAAAGGATAGATGAATAATTTTATAAATGAAAGAGATACAAATCTAAAAATCCAGAAAGGGTTACTAAACCATCCAAAATTTTAAAAAGGTTAACATTGACTGCTTTTATTATTTACAGACTGTGAGAAGTAATTATCACATTCATCTAGCAGGACTGGGACTCTGGTGTTTCTGATGGAAATCTTAAAGAGATGAGGGATTATTATTCTCAGTACTTTTGACTTTCCGCACAACTATTATTGATCTCTGTGGATCTCCAGTGTCACTTTAAGTTCAGAACACAGTCTCTATCTGATTATCCCTCTGCTACTCAAAGGCCAACTTGGTGGCATCTTTAGCATCTTACTGCCCCAGGTACAGTTTTGTAGACAGTCCCACTTCAATCGCTAACAACTAGTGATTGAAAGGTAATTTGCCTCCGCGACCTATTTATGTCAACTGAGGTCTTTAACTCTTCTTTGTGACAAGACTTGAGTTGGTAATACAATCTTCATCTGACATGTGAACTACCCAGAAAGTAATTTTTTTTAAAAAAAGTATTTTCCAAACCCTATTAGTGTTTCAAGATATTACATTGTATTCAAGGAATTTTTGGATCCCCATATTTTAGTAGGTATAATCATGAAGCTGTTGTCTGTTCTATTGTGTTCAATTGGGGTTCTTGTGTTCATCCATTCAGAGAGCATCTTTTAAGCACCTACAATGTTCCAGGCACTGGAGAGGAAGTGGTTATTATTGTGTAGTCCCTACCTTCGAATAGTCACTATGGGAAGTGTGGTTGCACAGGCAACTGGCCATTACCACGCAATTGATGAATGTCATGCCAAGGATTAACTAGAGTACTCTAAGCACCCAGGAGGAACGCTATATGAAGCTGGGAGAAGGGACACAAAAGGCATCTTAAAGAAAGTAGAATTTGAAAAGCAAGTAAGATTTGGTCTGTTGCTATCTTTTTTCTTTTTTACCTCTTATCACTCACAGCCAGTGCTCTAAGAGTTTAATCTTCTACAACTGAACAGTTCATTGAAGTATTTTCTTTAAAAAATAATTCCTTTCTTAAGAGGAATTCTGGTATTGTTGAAACACCATTTCAACAGGCTTCTCTTTTAGTAACTGAATAAAAGAAAAGTAGTGAAGAAGGGAGTTGAGTTGTAATGGAGAAACTCATATGTGTGTTTTCTAAGTATATCAAACAGTGACAATCAAAAAGCATAGTGACAGAATTTGAGAATGAATGAGTAGGCTGATATGTTCAGAGAGGAATATTTGTAGAAGGACTAGAAGGTAAAGGTTTAGAGGTCATTCTAGACCAATTTCATTGATGGTCTTGGTGTTAATGAATTCTTATTCAAAATCTCGCTTAGTGACATCCTTGTGAATTCTTCAATGTTCCCACTGTACCTCACCTCTCAGGTGATCTTCTTGACCTGTGTTTTTTGTACATATTGTATATGCGTGATTATATTATTAATCTATAATAATATAGATGCACCTATATCAGCTCTTGATATATTTTAACATACATGAGGTCAGGGACTTTCCCTTCTACTCCATCCTCCTTTTCCTCTTCTCTTTCTTCTTTCCCCTCTGTTTACACACACACACACACACACACACACACACACGTGTGTGTGTATATAATTTAATTTATATCCTTTACATTACTGTGTATCCCCATAAGTTTCCCACCACCAATTCACCCATGAACCATCACCATAGTCCCTTGTGCTCTTTTCTCTGTTTTGGTCTCTCTTCCTCCCCTTCCTCTGTAGAATGTCTCTTATTTGTGGTTGCTTGCTAGTTTTTGCTTTTGTTATGTTTTGTGTGCTATATTTTCCTTCTGATTTCTCATTTGGCTCTCTTATAGTCCTCCTATAAGTGATACCATTCGATATTTTTCTTTTTCCTTTTGGCTTATTTCACCGAGCACGATCCCTTCTAGCTCCAATCATGTTGCTGAGAATTGCGTTAAATGTTGGCGAGGATGTGGAGAAAAAGGAATGCTCCTACACTGTGATGGGACTGCAAACTGGTCCAACCTCTATGGAAAGCTGTATGGTGGTTTCTCAAACAACTAAAAATGGAGCTTCCGTATGACCCAGAAATTCCACTCCTTGGAATATACCGAAAGGACACAAAGACATTAATCCAAAAGGTCACATGCACACCTATGTTTATTGTAGCACTATTTACAATAGGTAAAACATAGCAACAACCCAAATGCTCAAAAACTGATGACTGGATCAAGATATGGTACATATATACAATGGAGTACTATTCAGCAATCAAAAATGATAAACTAATTCAATTCTTTCCCCTCTTATCCTCTCTTTATCTCTGTTTCTTTTCCTTTTCTTCTTGCTTCTGTTTTGATTCCATGGATCTAACTCAAAGCATGAATCATAGTAAATACTTTCGCCTGCAACTGAAGTTCTGTATGACTGTGGAAATTTTATGAGATTCAAATTTCTTTGAATCTCATGGAGATAAAGATTGCTTTTTCCATTTATCTCGGATATTGAATGAGATTGAATTTGTAGACTGCTTATGATAGTACTTTGCACATTAAGAAATTTCAAGGGCCCCCCTGGTGGCGCAGCAGTTAAGAGCTGTGCTGTGGAACTGTCGGCAGCAGCGACACGAGTTTGACACTGGGCTGGGGAGATTCCCACGTGGCACAGCAGACCTCTCCTGCCTCGCCCGCTGCTCACCTAGCCTGTACCCCAGCTTGTATGCATAAAGTGGATAAGTGGATAAAAATTTAAAAAAGAAAAAGAAATTTCAAGTCTGTTTATCTATTATCATTAGGATATTAGTTGAATGTAATCTTATAGATGCTGGTTCCTATTTTGATATAATTTTGGGGTAGTGTTTCAATCAAGAAAACATAATCCTAGCTCAAAATAGTTCAGATTTTTATATTTACTTCTCAAAGAACCTTAAAGGGGACTCAGACGCTACCACACTCGGTACCACCATCCCTTTCTTTTCATCTTTGCTTTTTTCAGAGTCCATAGATAACAACATAGATCCTCTTTCTACAAACTACCTAAGTAGAAGAAAAAATAAAAGGGGGAATTGCACTATGTTTAGCAGGTGTGCCTATTTGTGTGTGCATGCGTATGCATCCAGATGCTTTGACACCTCCATAGAGTGTTTAATCTTTACGTGATTATATGATAACATGCTAGAACTCAAACAAGGGAAAATCATTGCTACAGAAATGATTGGAGGAGGCTTGACAGCATAACTGAGGTTTAAATAACTCAGAATAGTTTGACTAGGCACATAGGCAGGTAGAAAATACCATAGAAGCTAGAAACAGAATGAGCTATGCTCAGATACAGAACAAAAAATGGCCAGATACGTCAGGAATGATGTATAAAATGACTGGGTGTTACGGAAGATTTGATAGATAAACTATACTGCACTGCTGTTTAAATTGAATTGTCTGCCACTGCACTCATGGGGAATGTGGTAGTGAATAATTAGAACAAAGAGTGAAGACCATGAATTTAGACCTACCAGATTTTCTGGGGTAGTTCATGTTTTGGGGTTAATGCAAATACAGAAATCTAAGGTATTGTGGTTGCTCGAATTCCATGAACCTTGAAAACACTGAGGTCTGTAGGTCCAAACTTTTAAAATTAATCACAAATAACTAATGCCAGGATGTGAGCAAGATGTGCCCTCAATTTATAAGTGACTCAGAAAACATCAAAGTACCATAAGGTTTGCATTTTATCTAATTATTTTTCCTTAAAGTCACGGTGCTTAATTCATGTACTTAGAGTTGCCAAAAAAAAAAAAAGTAACAATAAAGCAAAAACAGGCCGAATTAAGTACACTTTTTCAATATAAGTATGTCCCAAATATTTCATAATGTATACTTACACTAAAAATGTATCTCTTGTTTCTCTGAAATGAAAATTTAACTGTGTATTCTGTATTTTTATTTGCAAAATCAGGGAAAATTACAGATACTATGTATATATTTGACAGGAAAAGATATTTAATAAAACAGTTCATATGCCCAGATTGAGGGGGGAAATTTCACAATGGAATTGAAGATGTTTTAGTGAAATTGCTTAGTTTTTCTTCTCTAATGGTTTTTTTTTTCCTGATGAGTATGATTGAATTATTTAAACTATCTTTGTATAATATTTTCATAACAACAAAAATCTGGCATAAATATCTACCTTTAAATCATCTATTTCCCTGAATGAGTTGCTTGTTGCTCAAAACTGCTATTTCCAAACAGAATTGGATCACATACAAAAAACAGACAACTACCTTTAAGTATTGTGTCTGAAGGGAGTTTTTCAGAAGCATGCTTTGTCTTATGGATAGTTTTGATATATTATTCAAATATTTGACTTAGATAAATAAAATATAATAACATGAAATTCCTCAGATTAAAACATTTCTTAGGAAAACATTCCAAACTGGAACTTTAAATTTGAGTAGGGAGTAATTCAATGTCCTCTTGTAATTTCTTATTGTTGGAGGGCTAAACAATTTTGCCAGGAAATAGTTCAGAGTAAATGCAATTTCTCTCTATGTCCTATGCTGAGACTCACCAAATTAGTTTCAAAAATGGCAATACAACATTTTGAAAACAGGACATGAGGAGAATTTCAACCATCACTCATAGTTGAGAAGAATATACAGGTAGAATGATGCCTTTGCTTTGCTGTGCTTATAAATGTATTATACTTTGGTAATATGAAATAATTATAAGAATTATAAAAATAAAACTTGCTTATTTTAAAAATAAATTCCCTAAATAGAGAAAGAATAAAATTCTTTTCATTAACTGATGGTAGCCCAGTATATAATTTATGGGGGAAGCTGTTATTTATATGACAGAATTACTGGTAGGAAGGATATCCATTCCCATTTCTCTATTTCTAAGATGGAGAGTAGGACAGCAATTAGGGAAAGAAGTTTCAACATTTTTATATTCCAAGAAAAATATGCAGGGACCAAGACTATTCTTTGAAAAATCTGTTTTTCAGAGATTTATCTAACATAATTATGTTTCCATAATTAAAAAATGTTAACTGTGTATCTTTATGATTGTAATTCATTTTTATGAGGACAGTCTTATGACTTGAAGAGACAGTGATGGCAAGACATATAATGAATGTAGTTATACCTTATAGCAGGCATATAATAAGCTCATAAGAAATGTTTATTGAATTAATGAATTCAAGTTTATGCAAATGTTTCTAATAGATATAAAAATATAGAAAATATTCTCCCATTTTAGAACCTTTCTTTTAAGTGGATTGAATAATTTGATAAACTACTTGGAATAGAGGAGTGAAAGTGAAATGAATAGTGAAAGTGACTGAAGAAATACATGGCCATGGGATTTCTGTTTTCCCTGAATGTGTATGCAAATTGAAGGTAAGAACTAAATTGCTTAGGATGATAGTGGGGATATTTTAGAAACTAGGAATAAGAAAGTGGAAGAATGAAGAAACAGCAATGGAGAATAATAGAGATATCTAATGTGGCATTTTTATTAAATTATATTGTATGGAGTAAATTTATGTTCTGTGCTTCCTCATAAATTTTTCTGCAAAAATAATCAAATTTCTGTTTAAAGTTTGTGGGGATGGATTTATCCTGGGGAGTTGGTCAAAGTACTAACTATACTAGGTAGGCATTGGGCAAGAAGTGATACCCACTATCCATGGATGTCATATACATCTGGATAGCAGGCAAATTTCTTTATTCATTTGCTCCCTCAGAATTAATCAATGGTTGTCCATAATCCACTGCAGTGATTTTTCAAATTAGGTGGAAAGGAAGATATGCTGTATCAATCATCTGAGACATTTTTCTAAACACATATGGTAACCATGTGTGTTTGGAAAAGTGTTCCCATGTGATTACCCTATTTTCTCCCCAGTATCTTTGTCTTTTGTGAATGACTGACCTACAGGATAAGACCCAAATTAACATAGTATAGAAGACTGTCAAGATGTAGTTCAACATCACTTGACTAGTTCTACTGTAAACTTTTTACTCCAGAAATAGAAAACAACTTATACATTCTGTGTCCAGCCCTACACTATTCTATGCATTTGCAAATGCTGTTCTCTCTTCTTGGGATATCCCTTTCTCAACTACTTCTCCTGGTCAATGCTTATTTATCCTGCGAATGTCAGCGTCCTCCTCCTGTAATTCTTTGTACCTAACTAGTTCTACATATTATTTACATGTCTATTTTTGTCTAGACTATAAGATCTTTAAAAGTTGAGGCTATGTTTTTCTCTTCTTATTCTCATATGACTTTACAAGATCAAACACATAGAAGAAGGCGAGAATAGAGCTTGGGGTTGGCGGGTGGGAAAGGCAGGTGCTCTGGGTCTCTGATGTTTATTTTATTTCCAAGAAAACCTGTAAGTATATTTATAAGCTCCAACCACTTATTTACAAAAAATTAAAGATCGTTATATAAGATAAAATATTTGAAACAATGATTTTGGTTGTCTTTTCCATAACATAGGGCCTAATATGTTAGATCATACATTTTCCTCCTTTTAAAAGGAAAACAAAACTGCTATTAAAAATGGCAACCATTGGGCCTCCCTGGTGGCGCAGCGGTTAAGCACTGCACTGTGGAGCTGTTGGCAGCAGCAACCCGAGTTCGATGCCCGGCCGGGGAGATTCCCACATGGCGCAGCAGAACTCTCCTGCCTCGCCCGCTGCTCCCCTCAGCAGTGTATTTCCACCCATCTGCCTGTTCTGCTCCCCACTCTGTCTCTGGTGAACCCTCTCGCCACCCCACGCCTCTGGCCTGTACCCTAGCTTATATGCATAAATAAATAAATCTTGAAAATTTTTATAAAAAAAATGGCAACCATTTATACATCTAGACTGATATGGATATTAAGCCACCTTAGAGAAGATTTTGCTTGGAGACATTGAGGATCCCCAATTCTTTTTGTCATAAAGGAGTACCAGTAAATTTTTTTGCAAATGGAGAGGAAATAGACTCAAGAGATTAAAAAAAAAAATGGAATACTATATAGGCATACTATTTGAATGAGTCTGATGGAAGGAAATGATAGGGGGAGGAGAAGAAAGAGCAGTGGGAGTGAAAAGTAATGAATAAAGGAAGAGGTTGACTTTAAGGGATTAAGGGAGGACAGGAGCAAGACACTGGATTGATGCCTGTGTTTAATCCCAAAGTCTAATTTATTGTGAGGACAAATACTTGCAAACAACAGATCCTGTCTTTTCCAGCCACACTGACCTCGTAGATAGATCTTAAGTAAACCGAGAGTCTCAGTTTTAGCAGGCTAGTTATAGTTAGTCCTGGGGAAAGAGACTCTATTCCTGCATCTCAGAAACTGCACCCTGAGAAGCTACTGTTATATAGTCATTGTATATGCTTCAGTCACTAGTTTTGTTTTGATTTTTTTCAGTACAAAGGGATTTTGCTGGGATTTCATTACAAATTGTGCTCAGATGACATGCAATATTGAAGGAAGTAGAGGGCAGAGACTGCACTAGGTCATGCCAGTGGTAAATTCTGGCATATTGTGTCTGGATAGTACAGTGGTAGACAAGAAAATCTGGGATACAGCAGCTCCAATGGGCAATGACATGCCATGAGACAGTCATATTAATAATAGTGGTAACCTAGGAAAACCATCGGTGGGTACATTTGATTTTCTGGTTTTCTCTCTGTTCATACTGACAGTGACCAGGACTAAGTACACCCATTGACTGTTGAATGCATCAGAGGAAAGATAATAGGAAGAAGGATAACTTACAGGATAGTACCTTAGTTCTTTCAATAGCAATGTTATAGAAAATGAGACCTTGTTTTCTACCCAAATTTGATGAATAGAGATTGTAGTCAAAAAATTTCACAACTGTTCCTATGAAGTCTACCCTCTACACATGTATAACAATAGATTATAAAGTTAAGATAGTGCATATTTATCCTATTAACAGTATAAACAACATTCTCAATTCTCCTGAATATCCTATAGGTGCTGTGAAGTTCATGAAAAGATACAATATTTTCTACTGTGCAAGCCAAAAACGATGAAAATTTACTGTAAGTTTATAAGTAATAATTTAAAGTCATTTAAACAATTATACTTTTGCTACTTACTGTGATTTATTGACATAATCTCAATAAATATGCAGACTCTGTGAACTAAGTGATAGTTTTATATAAATCCAAATTATAAGTATAAACTTCTAATTTTTTTGTAAACTCATTATGATCTCTTCAGAATGGAATAAAATAATTCTTTCTGTAGTGTTAATTCTAATTACCAAATTTAGTTCTCTAATACGTTGAAGAAAGGGGCTATGAAACTGTGAGATTTCATGGAGCTATTAAGTTGCAAAAGTGGTATCGTTCTTGTTGTGTTCATCAGCTGGAGGAAGATAAATTGGATGTGGAGTCTGAGACTTGAGGTCTGGTCCTGGTCCAGTTTATAAGTACTTGTGTGAACTTTGGCAGGCCACTTCATGTAGGTTTCAATTTCCTCTTATGTAAAATGAACGGGTTGAACCCAAGAATCTCTCAGGTTCCTTCCGACTCTAATGGTCTAAGTATGTGATTCTATCCAGTTTTTTTCTATTGTACACATTACTGTTAACTGGCTAATGTCCAGAGGGTCAGCATTTTGCTAGACTCAACAAATATTATTTTGATATATTACATTTCCTAGGAAGAACAATAGACTGCCATTAAATAAACAAATCATTAAGTGGAGACCAGGTCACTGAACAGAGGCATAGTCTATACACTTGATGAACTAAATCAGATGTTAACAGGTTATAGAGAAACTAACTGGCCCAGCAAATATTTTTATGTGTATCCAAGTTTTTATTCATTTGCTCTATGTATTGCTACCTTGGCAAACTCCAGGGTTATGGAAATCAATTCAGGGGTTAATGGACAAGGACATTCTATTGATAGAAGACAAAACACTTTATGGTTGAATTCTCTGGGCTGCCTTCCAGGCATTTACTTGGGTAGGGAGCATGATAGACCAAAATAAGAAGTAAGTTTGTTTTATGATATATCTAGAAATGACTTCTTTTCTTTACCATCTTAGCTCTTCTTCCCAGTCAATATCTTTAATTTATGATGAATCTTAGCTATTTTTAAAGTTTATCAAACCATCAGTTTATTAAACCATTGAAAGGTTTGAAATATTTTAATTATATGTTCATAATCATAACAGTTCAACATCCTTTTGATATTTCTTGCATCATGTATTACCTTTGAAATAACTTAATCACATTTTCAAAATTATTGTTAACTTTGTTCAAGAAGCCCAGGGGCATTTAGGAACAAAACAAAAATAATCTTGGACCTTAGTCAAATTATTCAAGGAAGTTAAACTTAGGGATAAATGTCTTTATTGTGTTTATTTATTTTGGTTCTTTTTTAAAACAGTGAATTGTGCCTTTCATTATAAAGGAATGCTTACTGTGGCTTTATATATATTGTTAATTAGTTATCCATATATGTGTATATGCCCACACCGACTGTTATTTGATATACAGAATCAGAGCTGGTTGGAACTTTCAGATGAAAAGCTTAGGGCCACCCAACTTGAACATGTAATTACCTCAGCATATAGCTGTATGCTTTTGTTCAGAAATGTGTGTTTGAGACTATGCATTTCAAAATATTCTTAAGCAATTCTTTAATGCTTACTCATTATAAAAACTTTGGTGTGAAATTGTCACTTTGACTCAAACATTTCATGTAGGATGTATGGACTATACCTTTGAGCCATGGTTCAAGTTATATACTATATATATGTTATGTTCGTGTACACACACACACACACACACACACACACACACAATCTACTCTTCTACTTATGGTAATCAGAAATGAATTAATCTACAACTTTACATATATATACCTATTCAATGCTGATAATCATTTCTAGATTTGTCACGGGACAAACTTGCTTCTTATTTTGGTCTACCAGACTCCCTACCCAAGTAAATGCCTGGAAGGTAGGCTAGAGAATTCAACCATAAAGTGTTCTGTCTTCTACCAGTACAGTGTCCGTGTCCATTAACCCCTGAATTGAATCATTGAATCATTGATGATAACTTTCTCCCATCATTTCTTCACTTTCCAGCTCCAATTTTATTTTTTCATTTTATTTTATTTTTTTTAAGATTTATTTATTTATACATACAAGCTGGGGTACAGGCCAGAGGTGTGGGGCGGCGAGAGGGTTCACCAGAGACAGAGGGGGAGCAGAACAGGCAGATCAGAAATACACTGCTGAGGGGAGCAGCGGGCGAGGAGAGAGAGGTCTGCCGCGCCATGTGGGGCTCTCCCAGGCCCAGTCGAACTCGCATCATGCGCAGCGGCAGCTCCACAGCGCAGCGCTCAACCGCCGCACCACCAGGGAGGCCCAGCTCCAATTTTATACTTTACTTCAATAACTGTTTGTCATTACACAAAACATTCATCATGCTTTCTTTTTCATACCTCCTGGCAAGACCCATTCTTTAAGCCACCCAGTTATCAGAGCCAGCACTGTGAGAACATCTGAGTATCATTAGGATGGTCAGACCAGAGGGTACCATAAATAATTTGGACTCACTGCATACAAGTGGATTTTTAATAATGCATGGTCATTCCACTACAGTGGTTCAATATGTTCCATTCTCTTCTATGGCCATTTTGTTGCTCTTCCCTCTTCCTTAAAAACCCTAAGCACTGCCTCCGCCTTGTCCCTTTTAGCAGATAACACAAAATCTTACAGAAAATCCTTCTACTTAACACTGTGAAAATGGAAATATGTCTATATTTGCAGTGTTTTTTTCCTTCCCTCTAAGAAAGCCAAACACTTTTATTCTTTTTAATGGTAATTCCTCTTCCAGAGCATTAGGGCCAATTCCTTCCTTCCTTTTCTTTCTTTCTTTTTTTCTTTATAGATTTATTTATTTATACATACAAGCTGGGGTACAGGCCAGAGGCATGCGTGGGGCAGCGAGAGGGTTCACCAGAGACAGAGGGGGAGCAGAACAGGCAGATCAGAAATACACTGCTGAGGGGAGCAGCGGGCGAGGCAGGAGAGGTCTGCTGCACCATGTGGGAATCTCCCTGGCTGGGTGTCGAACTCGCATCGTGCGCTGCCAACAGCTCCACAGCTTAGCGCTCAACTGCTGTGCCACCAGGGAGGCCCTCCTTCCTTCCTTTTCAAACTGCACAATTATCTCCTTTCCATATGTTCACCTTCCTTTCTCCTGGGGTTTCTTCTACTTTGGAAGGTAGACAAGCTCTTCTATTTTCAAACAAGGCAACCACATAGAATGTCATACCTATTCACACACCCATTATTCTTCTCTTCATCTTTTCAGTCAGCCTTCTCAAAATAATTGTTTTTTTACTTTGTTTACCATTTTCTTTTTTTTTAAGATTTATTTATGCATACAAGAACTGAGGTGCAGGCCAGAGGTGTGGGGTGGTGAGAGGATTCACCAGAGACAGAGTGGGGTGCAGAACAGGCAGGTCTACTGAAATTCACTGCTGAGGGGAACAGTGAACAAGATAGAAGAGGTCTGCTGCGCCATGCGGGAAGCTCCCTGGCTGGGATCGAACTCTTGCTGCAGTGGCTGCGGATAGCTTCATAGTGCTGAGACTGTTGCGCCACCAGGGAGGCCCCTGTGTTTACCACTTTCTTAATTTTAACCTGCATCCATCCTGCTTTGATTTGCGGTCTTTTGCCATTATTTCACCTGAACAATATGCTAAATTCATCATAAATTCAATAACAATAGCAGCATATCATAAGGGAAGAGTAATGATACTTGGAAAAGATGAGTAGCAAAATAGTGACAAGGAAATCTTGGGCGATAAAGAGATGAACACTTCGAAGTTTGTTTCATTGATGTTGTCCCAGTAGTGACTAGGAACAATTTTAACTGAAGATAAAATAATATGAGGGCATTTGTGGGTGATAATGGCAGGAGTTAAATACTGAATATCATTAGTGTATAAATATTGGAGTACAGAATGAGATATAGATTGTCCAAAGCAAATCTCCCTAAGTAATATATTCATATTTATTATTATGGTTTATATTTTATTAGATTTCCATCTTTTATTATTTTTTCCTACCTATACAAAGACTGACAAACTTACAAGGTAGAGTAAATTGATGTACTTAATCAAAATATGTTTATAGAGCATAAATATAATGATGAAGTATTAAAAACATTTGGCTTTACATCACATTATTAAAACAGGCTCATTTATCTATAGAAGAATTGTTGTTCATTGTTCAAATGATTCTTTTTCACAGTGATTATTTGTTGTAGATATGACCTGAGAGATCTGCTGTTTTCTTCTCTCTGCCTATTGCGTGAAAAACTATCAAAGTGACTGTTCTTATAAGAAAGGAATTGGAAATTTAATCAGTCTCCCCAAAGGGGTTAGATGGGCTTTCTTCACCATGTCCAAATTGGTTTTTTCTCTAATGTGTTACCTGGGTATTTGGAACTAACATCAGTCAAGGCCTGTGGACCTCGGGAAGTCCATTACCATTAATTAAAGAATGCACATTATTTTGAGTTAAGAACAATGTATATTCTTAACACTTTTTGCTCCGCTCACATATTCACGTAGTCACGTGTTCATCTAGTCTCCGGTTTTTCACGCCATGGTGGATTTATTTGGAACTATTAGGAGCTATTTCTTTGATCATACTCAGTCTAGAAGCTTTAATCTCTATGCATTTAAAATTTCATTAAAATATATCCAGTAGTTCAAGAGCTGTGTGTGTTTTATTGAATGCTTATACCATTCATGTGGTGGCACAGATAATAGGCGGCACAAGAAGTGTTAAGTCTGAGAAGCTCTTATTCTCTTAAAGAAAACATGTTTCCTTATGCTTTTGTGCTTTCTGTAATCAAAGAAGGAATCACTGCTCCCATTTTTATAACATAGACAAATGTAGTTTGATATCATCCAGGTGTGGGCCTATCATTCCTCTCTGAGAAACTTATCTTTTGATTCTCAGAGTAAAGATGAACTCATCCTCTCCTTCCCTCTTTTGGTAACCCAGGTCCCTTAGCACAGGACATGTATCCCTGGTTTGCCTCATTTTACTTTGTAATTTACAGCCATGTATATTTCCCAATCATATGTTATTAAATGTTGATTTTTTCTCCTACTAATCTCTCTGATGATATTTGTTCATTCATCCTGCCCCTGATGATCCAAGTTGGAAATTTTTTCTCCTGTGCCCCAACAGAAGCTAAAAATGGAAAGAAGGAACACTAGACTCCAAGCAATGAGCATATATTTATTAAAAGAATTTATGAACATCATAAATTTGAAATACTCTTGTGATTGGAAAGGAAATTAAAAATATCAAGAGTATACTTTACCCAAATCTCTAAATGTATTTTTTGTTTATTCATTTCCTAAAATAACTGTTTCAACACTTCTGTGATGCATAATTTCATCATAATTTTTGGGTGAATGTCATTTTGTATGTTTGTTTAGTCTATTTTGGATGTGAGGTTTATATCAGGGATGACTGGAAGGGAAAACCAAAGAAAAGGCAGGTGTGTGAAATGACATGGTCCAATGCACATCGTAGTACATATAAAATTTCAGTGCATAGTTGGAGAAAAGAATTATAAACAGTAGAGAAAAAACTGTCTTTTACACTAACAAAAACTCTGAAGAATTAAATAGATTAAAAAATAAGGATAGGGCCTCCCTGGTGGTGCAGCGGTTAAGTGGTGCGCTGTGGAGTTGTCGGCAGCATCAACGCGAGTTCGATGCCCAGCTAGGGAGATTCCCACATGGCATAGTAGAACTTACCTGCCTCATTTACTGTTCCCCTCAACAGTGTATTTTGGACAATCTGCCTGTTCTGCTACCCACTCTGACTCTGGTGAATCCTCTCGCTGCCCCACGCCTCTGGTCTGTACCCCAGCTTGTATGCATGAATAAATAAATCTTTTTAAAAATAAGGATAAATGAAGAATATTATATACTCAGTATTACATATCTAAATAACAGAAATTGGTGGTGGTAAAGTCAAGTCTAAGTCAAAAACTGGGGCCTTTTATTCTTATTGGGTCTTATTGAATAGTATATCATTGTACTATACTATTAGATTTGAATTATTGAAGTAAAATGCTAGGCATTAGAATTTTTTTTTTTCAAAATGAAAACAGCAAAATATTTTCCTAATGTTCCTGGAAAAGTCTATATAAGGACTGTTTGTTAAAATTATGAGATCTAGGAATGTGTGTGGCCCATGAGATAAGTGAAAACTATTCCTGTAAAACTAATTAGAACCCACAAAATGGAAATAGTAATGGAGTAGGAAGAGTGAATATGTGATTGTGGATCCATGATACGAATTCTATTGTCTCTGATTAGTCAAGCTGAATCACATTGGAGAACCTAAACTATCAGACCAAACATATTCCTTTGCTTGTGTAAGTTTTGATATTTGACAATTCGTTTCCACTCTCATCCTTGCAGTCTGGAATGGGTCCTTTGAGGAAATAGCACATACTGATTCTACTCATAATTTGTTCTTATTTATTTATTTATTTATTTATTTATTTATGTATACAAGCTGGGATACAGGCCAGAGGCGCGGGGCGGCGAGAGGGTTCACCAGAGACAGAGTGGGGAGCAGAAAAGGCAGATCAGAGATACACTGCTGAGGAGAGCAGCAGGAGAGGTCTGCCTCACCATGTGGGGTTCTCCCCGGCTGGGCGTGGAACCTGCATCGCCCGCGGCCAACAGCTCCACAGCGCAGCGCCCAACTGCTGCACCACCAGGGAGGCCCAATTTGTTCTTTTTAAAGAGTCATATGATCACTTCTCGGCCTTTTGGCTCAGATCAAGTGAAGAGTCATATGACTTCCCTCCTATCTGCAAGGGAATCTGAGGATGTGGGGGGCTATGTAGGTATTTGGTGAGCACTAGTTTGCTCTGCCACAATGATACACACACACACACAGACATACCCCATTTTAATTTGACTAATAAAACTAGGAACTTTTAGGAGAGAAATAAAAGGAAGTATTGGAAAAAAGAGACTAATTTCCTTATAGTAGATGGTCAATAAATATGCTGTATGGATTAAGATTTGTAATTTAAAAATTAATGCAAATTATCAATTATCTTTTCCATCTGGAAGACTATACTTTAGAGAAACTAATAGCTCTTACAAAGAAGACATATTTATCTAAGTCCATGTAATAGTGATTTTTCAATTTCTCAGAAATAAAGATGTATTTCTAAAATATAAAAGAGAATGGGGAAAATTTCAGGACCTCCAAGTAAGTAACCTTTTTTAATTATAAATCAAGCCCCTGGGGGAAAAGTATCAAAAGAAAAATAACAGTTATCCACACACATTGCTTATTTGTAAATTCTTTTTACCAAGTTATAGAGAAAAATCATAAGATTAAGTCAGTGCATTGGGCACATAAATATAACTACTACAGCATATTGAGAGTACCCAAATGAGGTCTAACAAAAATTCCAGTGATAGAAATCCATTTCATTTTCTAGGGCTCCTGCTGGGATGACATTCTTTGCATTTTGTTAATTTGGGCTATGTTATACGATGTTCGACTAATGAGTAGAATAAATGTATCTACATGGTAAAAACCAAACCAAGAATTTTCAAATCTTTAATTATTTATGGTAGTACATGAAAGACCGGGCAACATTTCCATTAAAACCCACAATGTTGATGGGTTTAATACCAGACTCAAAATATTTCTTTCGGATGAATCTAGAAAATCAGAGCAAATGCATATTTTACATGCTTAGAGGGTTTATATTCACACACACAAGAAAGTTCAGTGCTCTAAGTTGCTTTTGATGATCTCTGCTCACAACTAACAACAAAAATTATGGATTTTGGAAAGCAAGTTAGTCTATAATTTGACCTAATTTTTTTCTTTTTATCATTTATAAAAGCAAAAATTTTAATTGAGTATTCTTGTAGGCCAGCCAAGTCATCAACACTTTTAGAAACTTAAGAATCTACTATACTAATAATCCCAAGGCTGAAAGGCTTTTATATGGAAAAAAAAAGTAATGGATCCAAAGGAATTATTACAATTTGCCTTTTCAAAAATCCATTCATTGAATTGTGTGGAATGAAACATAATGACTTCTTTACATGTCTAATAGCTAAGAGCCAAAAGCTAGTATGTTCATTGAAATACGGGATTATTTATTACATGAATGCTCAAATATGTCAAATACATTTTAGCATTTTCACTTCATTTATTGATGTTGAGGTTTAAGTTAGAGAAAAAAATGAGGAATATGAATACATTTTAAAAAAAGATTTATTTATTTATGCATACAAGCTGGGGTGCAGGCCAGAGGTGTCGGGTGGTGAGAAGATTCACCAGAGACAGAATGGGGAACAGAACAGGTAGATTGACCAAAATACACTGCTGAGGGGAGCAGTGGGCAAGGCAGGAGAGGTCTGCTGCGCCATGTGGGAATCTCCCCGGCAAGGCATCGAACTCGCACTGAATTTGCACTACAGCTGCCGCTGACAGCTCCACAGCGCTGTGCTTTAACCCATTGCGCCACCAGGGAGGCCTGAATTTGTATTCTTTTTTTTTTTTTTTTTAAGATTTATTTATTTATACATACAAGCTGGGGTACAGGCCAGAGGTGTGGGGCGGCGAGAGGGTTCACCAGAGACAGAGTAGGGAGCAGAACAGGCAGATCAGAAATACACTGCTGAGGGGAGCAGCGGGCGAGGCGGGAGAGGTCTGCCGCACCATGTGGGATTCTCCCCGGCTGGGTGTCGAACTTGCATCGCGCGCTGCCGACAGCTCCACAGTGCAGTGCTCAACCGCTGCGCCACCAGGGAGGCCCTGAATTTGTATTCTTAAACACATGCCTGTCCCAACTACATAATACTATTGAGTTTTAGGGAAAAAAATTCCTATTGTGTCAAGATTTATTTCCCCTCAAATTCCAATCAGGGAAATTTGTATTTGTATCTGTACTCAACTATTAAGACTTAACATTGCAGTGGTTCAGTTTCCTATAATTGAAGTATAAGACAATGTTGCTCAAATTCTGACAAAATACATTGAGGCCCCTCAAAAGGAGAATTGTTTGCATATTTCAATTAAAGAATATAGAAATGTGTTTATTTTTTAATTTAATTTAAAACAGTCCTGATACTATTTAGAAAATATATGGAAAATGAAAACCACCAAGCATCTGAATACTTCTTTAGAAGACTTAGTTTGAATTCCAAGCTTAAAAAAAAAAGCCATAATCAAAATATGAATTTGTCCTACATTTATTTGTCATGATTTCATTATGAGACTGGATCAGTCAGAAAAGGCTAAACCAAGCATTAGTAAAGTGGGGTCCCAGAGACCAAACTTGACTTACCAACACCAGCTGTTCTCGTAAGTAAAGTTTTATCAGAACACAGTCACTCCTATTCCTGTGCAGTTTTCTCCACGGCTGCTCTCTCATTATAGCAGCAGATTTGAGTAGTTTCATCAGAGACCTTATAAGTCATGGAACTGTACTCACTGGTCCTTAGGGGCAAGTTTGCCATCTCCTGGTCTTGGTTGTGCTGCTGTATCTGAGCATAAATACATTTATTTCTCCACTCCTGCTATATGACTAAGTGGGTGTGCATGTGTGTTAAGGCAAGGTCCCAGGTGGACAGGAGTTGCATTTTGACTCATGCTTCTAAGATCAGGGAAATTGCATTGGGGCTCTTAAAATTTCCATCTGGACATGACACACCAATTCCACTTGTATTTCTCTAGTCAAAGAAAGAGCACCATGTTTATTCTCAAAGAGGATGGAAACATGATATCTTACAATATGTCTGGAAAGAAAATGTGAATATTCATGAATAGTCTTAATAAATACCACAGAGAAATATCTGTTTAATCTATAGAGTAGTTACCACAAAAGTTATGAGAGGTGACAATGATCTGGCCTAGAAATCTAAACATGAAACACAAGTTTACAATAAGGTTAAAATGTATGTAACAGTCATAAAAGAAACTCCATTATTTACCTTGCAAGAAAAAGATTTAAATGCATCCATGACATATGTTTATAGGAAGATAACATTGCGTATCAATTATTAATGCTTATCTGTAATGATTTTACAATCTATACCATAAATTATAAAGAGGTGATTAAAGATGTTGCATAAAATATTTAAACCATGTGGTGGGTATTGCTATTTCATAACTGCTTAAAACTTTAATGAAGGCTGGAATAGTTTTCTAGATCTATGTAGTATATGCCATGGATAATAAACCAGACAAAATTTAGAAGTGAAGTTATTAATTCTGCTTACACCCATACATTTTAAGGCCTTGCCATTTTTCAGTGTCATTAATGCAGCAAGTATAGCAGTCTTTTGTACTTTACAAGAAAATTTAATTTGTATACAAAATTAAAAACACAAGGAAAAGCTGATTGCCACTGAAAGCCCTACGCCATTCCTCTATGGCATAGGAATCGTCCAATTGCTAAGACAAACATTGATAATAGAAGTACTTACTCATTTTTTCATTCATTCCAAAGTAACCACTATGTTGAACGAATGTATCTCCATGGAGTATAATTTCATAGAAACTCCTTAGAAAATAACTATTTTCCCTTCACCCCATTATGACTGTTCAAATCCACTCTTGGGCTTATTCTTTTCCATATCCTGAGTGAAAATTTGAGATGGGTCTCTGATTTTTCTAGTATTTTCATACTATAAAAATCCTCTTGACATTTCAGTCACAAGATATGATCTTTCTGAAATGACTTTTCACTTCAATATAAACTTGGAATTGAATAGGAAATTATTTTCCCTCAGTTAGGATCTGATTCAGGCTGGAACCTACAGAGGAAAAGGGAGCTTTCCCATGCTGGCTCTTCCTGTTTCCTCTTCTACTCACTCACTGTTAGGCTGTCTCTGTCTCTGTCCCGGTTAGAGTTTGGGCAGGGGCAGGAAGGAGATGTGAGAGCAAAATCCTGCTAGAATTATTCTCTCATGAAACACTGCCATTGCTTTGGCAGACATTTCCCAGAGGGAACATTAACCAACATTTCTCGTGATGTGGATTATTCATCTCCTCTGACTCAGCACCTTGCCCTTTGCATCAAGGGTCTACCTCTTTTGTTAGGGTTGCGTCTAACCCTAATCATTTTAGGAAGTCCCTCCAGAGAGTGTCAGATGATTCCAGTCTGGCAAGAAACAGTCATTCATCCTTACTGCTAACACATCTGATCAGTTAGCCACAGCCTCTTACAATTCAGTTCCTCTTGGTGTGTTTCAGACAACAGTTTTGTGTATTCTGAACTCCAGAGGACATGTTAATCTTTCTAGTGTTAGTCTTAAAACTCTTCTCATTGGTTAAAGGTGAGGAGATAAACTGCTAGTCCTATTTGCTTTCAATATTAGTTTTCTCTGTGTTTGGTTTTTACTATTTTGCAGCAAAATGCCCAACATAGAACACAATTGCAAATAATCAGCTGGTCCAAAAGGGGTAGTGTTTAAGTACAAATGGGAAGCATGATTCAGTTTTTGTAAATACTTACACACAATTGGGGTCCTACAAGCACCTGCGCTCTGGGGAGCAGGCCCTGTTCTGGAATTAGAGTGTCGTGAATGAAAAGAAAAGCAGTAAGGGATAAAATAATAATTATTTAGTAACACCAAATTTGTGCTGGACAACTTACTAAATGCTTTACTTAGTTTCTATTTTAATCCTAGCAAGATGTTATCAAATATAAGGTCAAATTGATTTTTATGTTTTTAAAGATTTATTTTTGCATACGAGCTGGGGTGTAAGCCAGAAGTGTGGGGTGTTGAGAGGACTCACCAGAGACAGAGTGGGGAGTATAACAAGCAGATGGATTGAAACACACTGCTGAGGGGAGCAGCTGGCGAGGCAGGAGAGGTCTCTTGCGCCATGTGGGAATCTCCCCAACCGGGCACTGAACTCTAGCTGAGTTGCAGCGCTGAGCTTAACATGTTGCACCACCAGGGAGGCCCCAAATTGATTTTTATAGAAGAAACTAAGGCTTAGAGAAGTTTAATACCTTGCTAAATGTGTTAAACAAAATCTATAGATTTAAATGAGTCTTTGTATTCCTTAGTAAATATATCTAACCAGAAGTTTATTTAGTTTTTTGTACACTATAGAGAATAATATGTATTAACCAATTAAAAAGAACTGTTTCCTCCCTACTTCTGAAAAGATTTGAAATATCAGGAAGGATCTATATTTTGTTTCCTTCATTTTAGGAATGATTGATGTGACTCATCCCTATTACCTAGGGAATGATCTCTAGTTTTTGCCCCTTCTTTTATATGAACAAATATACTACCTAATTTTCCCAGCTTTTCGCCTAAGAGTCTCCTGATCCCATAACTATAGGCATTCTAGGGCCCAACTTAATTTGACTTCCCAGGAAGTCGAGCCTGAGACAAAGACTTTATTTGTACAGATTGTTTATTTGGGCAGGGGTGATAAAGAAAGCAGGCATGAAAGAATGGGGAGACCAAGGTAGAGATGGAGGAAAATCCAACACACAAGTGGGTTTTAAGGTCACTGTTGTGGGAAGAAACCTTTGATTCAGCCAGAATCTCCAGAATAACTTTCAGAATTGCAATCCTGAGGGAGACAAAGGCAAAAATAATGTTTTTTTCAAAGAGAGGAAGAGTGGGGGCAGCAAAAGGAGGGTGGCCCAATGGACTGGTAGAAGACTATGGGTGCTTTGGTGAGGGTGCGATGTGGCAACACATTATCTGAAACGGTGTCAACCTATACCTCTACATCATATACAGTGTTGTAAACTAACATTACCACAATTAACAATAATACAAAACAAACACAAAATCTATAGATAAGCTTCTGTTTCTAGAATGTTTATTACCAGTTTATTATTCAAAAAGAATAAGCATTTAGAATCCTTATATCAATTTGACATTGCTGGAACATTTAGTGTGAGAGTCTACAAAAATAAAAGTATTATTTCCCTATGGATGAACACAGGAAGGAAGGGAGGGAGGAGGGAGGTGGTTGAGAAACTTTGGATTGAAACTTATCCACTGGCTCCTTTCTCCATTGAGAAAGGATAGTCCCTGCACATAAGACTGCACTTGTCTCCTGTGACTTTTGAAAGAGTCCTGGAACAAGAAGAGAGGCAGCACATACTTATGGTGGTAAGCTTTCAGCTCCAGGTGAACCTGAGGTCACCTGGAATTATCTACGATAGCTGTGGATGAAATCAGAAATCAGAAGCAATGAGGTCATCAGTAGCTTTGCTATGTATACTCCTGGTTGCTCCCACAATACTGATTAAAGGGGCCAAAACTTTTCCCTTACAAACACCATGAATGATCACACAAATAATTTAATCCTTGGAAGAATGTCTCCCCCTTCTCACCACTCACATGTTATACTTGCATTGTTTTAGTCCTTTCTCATTTTACTTCCTAGTTCTAGTATTTGCATCACTTTAAGTCCTGTTCCTATTGTTCCATTAGTGTGGTGGATTTTAGGACTGGAACTTTACTGAAACAAAAAATACACATAGGGCGCAAAAATTAGGGAAGTTCCAAATCTAGGCTACTTGGAAAACCCTGAGAGCCAGCACCTCCTTAAATTTTCACCTTTAGTCCTCATTCATGTCACTCTAGTCTCAGTCCCTGGAGGACTGATTAGTTAGTACTCAATACCTGATTCAGCTTCCTTTTTGTTTGTGCCTTCTGCTGATCTAATAGGAGTTGTCCATCTTGCTATTGGTGTTTCAGTTGGATGTAGGTAGGTTTGGAGCTGGCTGCAGCTTTCTGACCATAGATGCCTATTGATGCCAGTACCAGCAGTGAGATTCTGGGGTACAGGCTCCCTGATCTTAGAAGAAACAGTGGCTTTATTTTTTTTAAAGATTTATTTATTTATGCATACAAGCTGGGGTACAGGCCAGAGGCATGGGGCAGCGAGAGGGTTCACCAGAGACAGAGCGGGAGCAGAACAGGCAGATTGACAGAAATACACTGCTGAGGGGAGCAGCGGGCGAGACAGGAGAGGTCTGCCATGCCATGTGGGAATTTCCCAGGCCAGGAGTCGAACTTGTGTCGCCGCTGCCGACAGCTTCACAGAGCAGCGCTTAACTGCTGCACCACCAGGGAGGCCCATCACAGTGGCTTTCTAAGTGACCCAAATGATGAGGGAATGCTGAAATCATTTCTGAAAGTTCAAATTAATTGTTTTCTTTCTTCAATTTTCCTAATAATCCTACAGGCCATCTCATATGTTCTAGTAAAGTTCTTTCTACTTAAATAACCAAGCGTACATATTATTTTCTGCAACCAAATCATGGTCCTTACAAATAGTTTATTCAATTTCAGAGAAATCAATTTCTGGGTGATTCTTATTGAGCCCTGTAAACTTAGATAATATTGCAGCTCTTTGAGAATCTAAAATTGATTCCTTCTTAGTTTCTTATTCACAGACTTTCTGTGAAATATCTTTTGTTTTTTCTTAGGGGGGGTAAGTGGGGGGCACGTGTTTCAAGTTACTCCCTTGATGGGTTCTCCTCTTTTCCTCAAAAAGAGTCCTTTAAAAGGTATTTTTAAAAACCCAACATTGTAAAGACATTATCCAGCCTTATCATGTGGCTTTCATCTTCATGCTTATCACTTTGTGGAGACAAGCTCACTGCTGTGCTTTCAGTATCACACCCTCCAGCATCATTCTAGGCAGGAAGAATGATAAAGTCAAAAGGTAAAGGGAAACATCAATTGAGTCTCTTCCTTTGCCTTGTCTCTTTCCTAGAATCTCTTTCCTGCTTCAAATCATCTCCTCCCGAGGACATTTCATTCATCAGGACTTGCCTTGTCCTAGTTGAAAGAAAGACTGTGAAATTTTGTTGTTTGGGGGAAGATTGCAAGAAATATTACTGATATAAACAGAATCAAGTAAAAAAGAATAGAATAGATGTTAAAATGATAATGAATATTGTCTGCCACTGTATCAAATCATCCATTTTAGCTTATTGAAATAGGTTCTCTTTTCACATCTTTCTGATTTCTCTATCCATTTCCTCTCCACTCTTTGCTCTTTCCCTTTAAAAAAAATCGAATCAGGTTGTGCTGAGACTATTTTCTAGGTTGTAAAATTATCAGAGTAAAAATAGGTGTTTATATACCTGATTATTGTCTCACAGTGTATTGAAAAGAATGAAAAAAGTTAAGGGACATGGAGTAGATAACAGAGGATGTGGGACAGTGGATTTAACTGGTCAACAGTGAGATCGTTACTGACTTAAAAAGGACCTAAACTGTAGTATCTTGGTGTGCTGAACATGAATATAACCCTGAAAATTTCTTATTAGCTTTCATTTTGAAGATATTTCACATAATTCATTTTACATGTTTCACCATGTAAATTTATCCAGTAGGACTGCAACAACATCCTAAATCAGCCTAGAATGATGTAATATTGCATCACATTGTGTAATACCATCATGCACCCATCATCCAGAGTTGATGGCATCATTTTCTGATGCAATGCAATACTACTTCCAGGCGGCTGCTGAAATAAGTTGACATCAGCGGTGCACTATATAAAGCCCTGTCGGAAAGGTTGAGCATTGAAAATATTTCAGAATTTGTGCGAGACAGTTTAAACTACTGTTCCATAGAACTGTTATTATTTTATCCATTTAGGCACAATACAGAACAGCAATGCCTTGAAAGTGAGTTAATAAATAGTATGGACAATTTCTGCTTTATTGTGGGGAAGTGACATTTGCCAAGCAGAAGAAAGGTATCACTTTTCAAGTGAAGAAGGCTTATCATCTTTGCTTCGGATGCAAGGTTGGTGACAAAGACAAGCCTTGTGCCCTGCATATATGCTGTGCTACATGTACAACACAGCTTTCACAGTGGTTCGATGGCAAAAGACCATCAATGCTGTTTGCAGTCCCCATGGTGTGGAGAGAGCCAAGCAACCACATAAAAGACTGTGACTTCTGCTTGGTTCTTCCTCTTTCTGGCAGAATAATGAAGCAAAAGAAGTCGAGAATTGTCTATCCAAACATTCCATCTGCATTGAGACCAGTTCCACATGGTGAGGGACTTCCTATTCCAGAACCTCCAGCAGAATATTCTCTTGATTCATCTGATAAGGACAAGGGTGGGCCAACCTGTTCTTCTCCTGTTCCATCAGCATGCAGTGATCCAGATTTTCACTGTGGTGCATCATCAACCCCACACAGACTAACACAGGAAGAACTCAATGACCTGGTTCGTGATTTGGACTTATCCAAGAACAAGGCAGAATTTCTAGGATCAAGACTCTAACAATGGAATCTTCTAGAAGATGTCAAAATTACTTTCTATCGAAAGTGCCACCAGCAGTTGGAGCCTTTCTTCAGAAAGGAAAGTACTCTGATATTCTGGTCCAATATTGAGGGCCTCAAGAATGCCTTAGAAACCACTCATGACCCACAAGAATGGAGCCTATTTCTAGACTCTTCGAAACTGCGTCTTAAAGCTGTGCTTTTGCACAATGGAAACCGTCTTCCGTCTATTCTATTCCTGAACAACTGTACAAGAGAAAAGTGAAGAAATCTAAAAAGTAGTCTATGACTTGATTTTTTACAGGTATTAACCGTAGGCCTATTACTACCAGCATGCATTTCGTGATGTAAACATCAATTTACTGCATATTACAAAAAAACTAGAGCCAAAAGTAGAATTTGACTGTCATATTCATGTTGAGCACATACAAATTGATAGGAAATAACTGATTTTATTTCAGTAACATGACTTTTGTAAAAATCAATCTATTTACTATTCTATTTTATTCTTTTAATCATATCAATACCATCTATTCTATTAATGTAATTTTATACTATTATATCACTTGGTGCAACTGAATACATTAAGAGGTTTGTGAGATAATTTATACATGTTTAACTGTACTTGTTACATCTTGTTATTCTCAAACCAAAACAAAATAAAAACCAAAACTATACACCTAGGTTTTATATATATTATACCTAACTGAATAAGATGAGCCATGTATTTCAAATTGTCCCATTTTGTTAAAACTTGCAGCTTATTTTTAGTTGTATTGAGTAGAAATGAAAAGTTAAAAATTTAATTCAGCAAACATACTTTGGTGGCCTCCTGATATTTTTTCACAGAGAATGCTTTCACTTGGAAACTTGTATGTTAAAATGATATTTGCATGGACATCAGAATTCAAATTTATTTTTAACTGAAATGTTTTTGTTCTGTATTCCTTTGAAAAATGCTGAACACATCACCACAACTAATGACATGTTTACTTGGCTTACGCTATACCTGTGAATATCCCTGGGGGCAAAATACTGTTTCTTTAGTATTTATGAAATAAACAAAGCTCAGTATAAATGAAAGCATCAAAAAAACTATTTCTGTAAGCTAAGATTTTTACTCCAAATATTCATAATTAGGTGAGTCCCTTCCTCTGATTTTCTTGAACTAAATATTATCCTTTAATTTGAATACCTTTTCCTGGCATGCGAACCAATATAAATGAATTAGGCAGTTGGTTGTATTGAAGTCCACATGTCATGTCTGCCAAAACTCAGATAATGCCCTGTCATTCCTAATTAGCTTTTTACTACATAGAGTTGAAAAAATAGAGAGATACTAAATGTGAAGCTGTTTTTTTTTAAATAGTTGAGTAGAAATAAAAAAAAAAAATTCAATCAATTAAGAAATATTTACCAGGTACCTACTACATGTTCAGAACTGTGCTAGATTTTTAAAAATGTGATAAATGGACACTATTATCAAGACAATCATAATGTATTTGTGGAGTCAATATTAAAATATTTGAAATGTTTGAAATTGAAATACCTTTGTATAATGCTAATAGAGTACTACTACTAGTACTACTACTAGTACTGTTTCTACCACTAACTACAGAGTGGTAGTACTAGCAGTTATAATACTAGTATCCTGTAGGTGATGAGTTTTTCTATGTTCCACAAACTGTACTAAACATTTTACCTGCGTCATCACACATTTCTCACAGCAAACCTGTGAATTACGTACCATTATTAATCTCACTGTCTGTGCAGACTGATAAAATGTAGAAAGTAACTTGCCCAGAGTTACATAGTTAAGAATGAGTATAAGCAGGCTTTGAACAACTCAATTATTCCAACTACATTGAAATTAGGTCAATTTATGATCACTGTGGTACAATAATACCTCATCACTTTTCAGTAAACTATTATGTCTATAAATATATTTTCTGGAGAAAAGAAACAAAATAGTTTAAGTGTCAAAGTTGATAAAAAATGAAAATACTTTTGATGGTAGCTTCTCTGGGTGTCTGATGTTTCTTCTTAAGTACAAAGTATTTAAGTCGTTTGTTGGTAATTTGAAGCAGTGATGACCCTCTGTTATATATTACTGTTTTCCTTTTTCTTTCCACACTATCAGAAATAACTTTTGTTGCAGTATTTTCCTGCTAACCATCAGATTTCATTATATATTTAGTAATTAGAGTAACAGTTTATTTTAAAATTCATTCTATAGAACATACTAGAAATGATGCCATTTACAGCTATCTAAAACTAGAATGGGAAATCATAGATGCCCATTCAAATAATGAACAAGACTTAAACATTCTTTTAGGGATGTTACACAAATTATTTTGAACACCAGACTCTGGTTCTTCTCTGGCTATCAACTACCAGAATTTGAAGTATATAGAATGAGTTTATTTGGCTTGTTTTGAGACTCAGCCTCTGTTTTAGCCTCTCTGCTGCTAAAATATATTTATATGGCTGGCATTTTTCCTCTCTGGTTTCTTGCTATGGTCAAGGCCCTGTGGGAGCCACCCCAATGCCCCTTTCTCCAGGTTGACTTTGATCAACACTGTGGAAAAGACAACTCTTAGGTGGGCCTCACAGTTTGGTTGCCTGTACGGATAGACTCTCTATAGGGCCTACTATTCAAAGTCATCTCTCTGCTATTAATCGCTGCTCCCTACCAAAATTCTATTGAAAAGTATACCAAAATTCCCTTCTATCTTTATATCTTAAAACTATAGAGGTGATTTCTATCTGCATGTTCTTTTATAACTTCCCAACCCACTATAATTTTTTTCCTCTATAATTTTTTTGGTAGGATCCAGTCCTGTAGTTAAATCTCTCATTTGCTTTTTTTTTCCTCCCTCAACATTTCTAAAACAAATAAACAAAAACCCTTCATAAGTTTTATTCTGACTAATTTTCTACTAAGCAAGTCATTTTTGGAATTCAAAATCCAAGTCTCTAAGTAGTCTAGTTCTTGAAAATCAAAGTACTTTATATCATTCACAGTGTTATAATGGCAATAGGTTGCTATAACTGATTAGAACTCTCATGCATAAACATTGACTGCTTTATTTTAAAAATTTGGTTGGCATCTACCTTTATTCTAATTAGATGAATATCCCAATCTTTTTGGAAAGATCGGTCAATAAGTAATACTAGATATAAAAACCACAGCAGATGATACTTGCAATATTTTATTGCCATGGAGAAAGTAGCAGTCTTCTGTAATTTGATTTTTTTATTTTTTACTAAGAATTAAACAATTAAATTGCATGATCAAAAGAAAAAGTTTTGTCATGTATTGCCAAATCACTGGGAGGATGTCCTAGGTTTGAGTCTTTGTTAGTGGCTACATCTCTGTGATATAATGAAAAAGGACAGAGAAGAATGGTGTTAGTATACAGATATTATTAGATTTAAGTTAATAAGAACTCTTTCCATCATTTTCCCTCCCAACCCCCCCAAAACCTCCTCAGGCTCCATTAGGAAATAGAAACAGAGAGGTGTTTTAGAATAGGTGTCAAATTTTGAATGCTGTTTCTTCAGCATGTTTGAATGATGCAAGATGGGAGGGCAACCTAGGTAGATTGATGGTCTGAAAGAAACCAAGAAAGTTTATAAAGGGCGCTTAAAGAAGATAATATGACAGAGAGCATCAGATGGGTTGGGCATTAAGGAGAGAGACAGGAGGTAAAAATGGGCAAATTTGTGGAAAGGTTGGAAAGCACAGAAACCACTGGAGAGCCCCAGGGTTGGTAGAACACAAAGATTCAAGTAGGAGCAGGTTTTGTGGCATAGACTCCTTCTTGGGATGCAATTGTATTTTCCCATATAATTAGGTGCCTAATTGTGCTCCTACACTAAATGGATACATTTAAAACACCACGTAATTGTGATTTATTTCAAAGTTCTTCATAATGTGAACCTACCACCTCTTCCATATCAACAGACCATATTTAATTGTTGAAACTACTTGTGATGTCTTCTGACTTGCTCTGACTAGATTCTGAGTAATTTAGAAGGTGAATTAATATCGTTCATTCTAAGAAGAATCTAAATATTAATTTTTAAAAATGTGTATCAGGTAACTCACAAAGATATTGAAAAGTCACCCGCATTTTCTACCAATGCAAAGTTGAGGGTACTTATTAGAGAGTGTAATGTTTTTAATGGTCATTTAATGATCAATGACATTTATTAGGGAAAAAAGATTTAAAACATCCCTGTCTGTTGGGATCAATATTTTCATTGCTGTGAATTTATTCTAAAGAAACAGTTTAAAAAAGTATATAAAAGGAGCTGGCTGTAAGGATATACAAAAACACATTGTTTAGAAGAGTAAAAATACAGTTAAAACAATAGTGTCCATCATAATATGAGATACTATAAGGCATATTAATGGATGAAAAATTTCTTATTGAATACCATTGATAGGAAAATCAAGATTATGATTCCAACTTTGCAATAATAAACTGAATAAATACATTAATATCTGTATTGTTATATTAAAGAAAAAATGTGAGGAGATACACACACACACACACACACACACACATACACACACGCAGTGCTTTTTCTTTTCAAAGTGCATTTGCCTTTTATCCTATAGTGAATATGTATTACTTTTGTTATAAAAATAAAATCATTGGGCCACCCTGGTGGCACAAGGGGTTAAGTCTCAGCACTATGAAGCTAAGTTAAGTATCAGCACTATGAAGCACTATGAAGACTATTTGAATCCCTGAGGAGGACCTAGCTAAGACGAGACTGGGATGTCCTGCATGCCTGAGGCTGCTTTCTGTTCTTCTCCACCCTCCCCCAAAACCGTTATTTTCTCTTCCTCTGAAGAAAAGTTTGGTAAAGGCATTGAAATATGGATAATTGAGGCAACCCGCAAGAGACAAAGCTGAACGTCAAGAGAATGACTCCTGAGGTGTAGGAAGGGGCATATTTTAGGCTGTTTCTGAAATCATCAAATTATGTTTTGGGGCCTCCTTGGTGGTGCATGGGTTAAGTCTCAGTGTTATCAAGCTATCACTGCCACAGCTGCATGAGTTCAATCCCCAGCCACAGAGCTAACCCTCATGGCATAGCAGACCTCTCCTGTCTCACCTGCTGTTCCCCTCAGCAGGGTATTTCAATAGATCTGCCTGTTCTGCTCCCCACTCTGTCTCTGGTGGATCCTCTTGTTACAGGGCATCCCTAATATAAATGGGGTGCCTGACTGTGGGTCCTCAGCTGTGTGCTTAAATGAGACTTATAATAGGACTCAATTGCACATACACACAATAAAATTAATAAAGGGTTTATTTACAAAAGGAGGGGGAATTAAAAAAACAACTCAAGGAAGAAAAAAAAGAAAATAAATTGGTGAATGCATCCTACCAGTTCCGCTGAGCTAGAATCCCAATGGCGCACCAAAACCCAGGGAACAGCCAAAAGAGAAAGAGAGAGAGAAAGCCTCCCAAAGCCTACGTGCCTAGTTAAATACCAAACATTGCTGCTTAAGTCCACCCTCAGTCCTCAGCATCCTTTCTGCGGTGATGATGGCCTTCTGGGATTCGTAGTCCTAGGTGTCTTGGATCTCTGTGGTCTGAAGTGGGGGTGGGGTCCATAAAAACCTGTAGTGGCGTTTGTTCAGGCCGTCCTTTCTCCCCCAACACTCTCACTTCTTCGTACCTCTTGCCTACACTGCAGCTCTTGTGTGCATAAATAAATAACTCTTTAAAAAATAAAATTATTATAATGAGAGACTTATTTGAGGAACACAAAGAATGTGTTCCTCATAATGAGGAACATAATGAGAAGACATGAAAATATAGGATTTCATGAGTAACACAAGGATCAGAATTTGGGTTTTTAAAAATAAACGTTTATTTGTTAAGTAGTAGAAACGGTTCCCAAATTATAGTGGCTTCACTTTATAATTTTTCAATTTCACTATTACAAAAAAGTGGATGAATTCAGTAGAAGCTGTCCTTCAAATTTTGAATTTCGAACTTTTCCTGAGCTATTGTTATGGGGTATAAGACTCTATCCTAGTGCTGGGAAGCAGCTGCCAGCCACTTCAGCTCCCAACCAACCATGTGATCACAAGGTTAAACAATAAAAGCTCTATGATGTGCTGTGTTGCCAGTGGCTTTTTTTTTTTTTGATATTGTGTTTTGTGTTTTTGGCCCATCATGTCTACAAAATCTGTATCTGAGACAATCAAGACTTTATTATAAAATCTTCTTTGTGCTGGGTGATTATGCCCAACATAAATAAAAACTGCAGACTAATATAAGTGCTCTGAGTATATTTAAGGGAGGTGAGCTATAAAAATGTATTTTTGACTTGCAATATTTTCTTCCTCCTCGGCTGAGGAAGATCAGCTTATTAAAAATAAAATAAAAACAATAAAGTTCATGTGCTGAAGACATGAATGCATATTATCCAGAGACAGAGACTTGCTATGTGATGAAATCCTACAGAGAATAGGGAGGATACACAAAAACAAGGCCTGGCCCCATTCCTTGGTGAGCTAGCAATCTACAAGGCCAAACCAGTAAGTCTAGAGTTATGCTTTCAATAACTTAGAGGTATGTATGGGTTGGAGAGGATGAGAATTTAAATTAGACTGATTTAAATTAAATCAAGTTCCTAGTAGAGGTAACAGTCAACTGAATTATTTTGAGAGCTAACAATATTTTCCTGATTATAACTGTCACATGTTAAAGTTAAGAAACTTTTAAAGAAAGCAAAAGGAAAAAAAGAGAAAAAATTAAGAGAAATAATAATCACAAACTACCATATGGGATTTTTCTCTTCTCCTTCACCAGAAAGGAGTAAAATATAGCCAAATAAATATATAAATATTTATACATATTTACATATGTGTGTGCATATATGTATATGTGGCATTGTATATGTATATATGGCATTATAAGGTCAAACTACATAAATTTATTTACATCTGCACTGCCAATATATATTCCTAATTTATTCTCCATTGAGCTTTTTTATCCTTTGTACAGTATTCATTTCTTCTTCCATCCACTTAGAAATATTTATTGAGCTTCTCTGTTGTGGCAGACCCGACTCTAGAGTTCCATTTCATCAGTCTTTAAGACAGACAATGATGCTTGACCTAAAGGAACTTACATCTTATTGGGAAGAGAGCTGGAGGCTGATAAAAAGTATATAACAAATAAGAAAATTATAGAATATGTGAAAGATGGTAAGTTCGAGGGAAAGAAGAAAGGTGAAAAAAATTAGAGCAAGGAATGGGCAGCTGTGAGGTGGTTGCCACTTTAACAGGGTGCCAGATATCCCTAAGAAGGTAACACTAAGCAATCATAAAGGATAAGAGGGAATGAGCCTAGTGGGTAGAACATTTGTGTAAAGGTTTGCTGTGTTGGGGGAATACCAAGACCATTAGCATGGTTGGTGCAGAGTGAACCAAGGGTGAGAGGTAGGATATGAAGTCAGAGAAATAATGGAAGCAGGGACAGGTGGAGCACTGTAAAGAGTTACAATGGCTTTTATATTGAGTTAACTGGAAGTTATCACAAAATTTGCACCAAGGAATGATTGGAACTGAGTTGTGATTTAAAAAGGATTAAAATCAAATTATATGGTCATAATGCACTGTTTGATTGAAAATATGGTAGGTCATAGTTAATAAGTCACTAGAGGGTATCGATAGTAGCAAAAGAAAATGTCAGTAAATTTGACATAGGTGAATAGCAAAGCCTAATCCGAGAATTCCATTTTATTGAAAATTTTGAGCATACATGTTTATTTCCAAATGTAATATAACTAGATTTTACATTTGATCCATCCTTTTTATTTGCCTCTAGGTCTCGATATTATAATATTAACTAGATATAATCTTGACTTTTTTAGAGATTACAGTCAAGTGGGCAATGCAGACCAGTAAGAAAACATTTTCAACACATATTCTATGGAGTGCTATGGCCGGGCAAGTTAGAGTGTGTTGTGAGAACATACAAGAAAGACATCTAACCCAGGCTTAGTGGGTAAAGGAAGGATTCTGAAAGGAAGTAAAGAGTAAAAGAAGCTTTAAAAGATTATTAAGTATTAGTCAAGTGAAAAAGGACATGTGGGAGAAGAGTTACTAGCAAAGAAAACAGGAACTATAAACCAAGATTTAAAGGATTAATAAGTATTACTCAAGTGAAAAAGGACATGTGAGAGAAGAGAGTTGCTGTCAGGAAAAAAGAAGCTACAACTGCTTAAGAGACAAGAGAAATAGTGGTATATCAATATATACATTGCAAATCATGTTGCTCAAATTTTCAATTTAACTATTGTCTTTCTGTCAGATTTTATTATTAATTATTGCAACAGTTGTATTAAAATCATCCATGTAATTGTGGATTTGTCTCTTCCATCAATTTTGATTGAAATATTTTGAAGTTATATGATTATGAGATACAAATCTGAAATAATGGCACCTTCCTGGTTAATGGAACTATTCATCATTATGAAGTGACTTTTAATTATACCAGCTTCTCCATAACCTCAGTCTTGCCTGAAGCCATTCCAGCTTTCTTTTTATTGGATTTTCGTGGCACCTCTTTGTTTTTTTCTTTTAATCTTTCTTTATACTTACGTCCTTACATTTTATAATCTTTTTCATAATCTACCTTTGGCAATCCGTGACTTAACTAGAATATGTGGTACATGTATATTTAATGTTAATATAATTAATTGTATTTTAGGATTTAAATCTACCATTTGATTTTACTTAACCTTCTTGGGATTTCTTGCACCTTCTTTTGTATTTGCATTTAATCTTTAATTTTTAAAAATATTTTCACCTATTTTTGCTATAGTTTTGCCTTGATTCCTCATCTTCTCATTCTGTATTTTGATTAAATTTATATTTCACAAAGTGTCAAACAAAAACAAACTTTAAAACCAACACTTGAAAGCTGACCATTGGTCTATGGCTTTCAGAGGTGGGGGGGGGGTATGAGAATGAAGGAACAGCAGAGAGCATACAATGGACTTTGGTATAAGTACTTTGAGAGCTTAGATGATAGAAGGGCTATAGTGATTACACTTGTGGAAATGGAGTGTGTTGGGGGGGCATCCTATATTATCAACACACTGGCAAGGATGTGGAACAATGGTTCTTCATTAACAATAAGTAAATTAAGAAAAAAATATGTTTGAATTTTCACAGTCTCTTTCTCTCCTTTTCCTCCTCCTTCTGTATTTTCTATATTTTTTGTCTTTCTATGCAGCATTTAGATTTTCTTCTAACATATCTTTCAATTTAGTAATTCTCTCTTTATCTGTATCTAGTTTCCCTTTAAACCCTTCTATTACATTTCTGATCTATCCCAATATTTTTATTCCAGAAATATTTTTTTGTTTTAAAATCTTCTATGTCTACTTTACAGCTTATAATTTTATCATCAGTGTTTTAGACAATTTGCACTGAACATGAATTCTATACAGATGTGTTGCTGTTGCTATTGCTGGTTCTTGTTCATGATATCTACTATCCTGGTGTAAATATCATTATCTTGTGTGCTGCACAAGGTATTTTATAAGTCTTTTTAGGTGATTCTTAAATTTATAAAGTATATAATAGAAATATTTTCTTTCAGCAGAGTTAGCATTTGCTTCTGCTAATAAAAGATTGTAGTACCAACTTCCAGGGCTATCTAATTCAAGTTTAAAGCTTAAAATTTACCTTTTTAGCTCAGGAGATTGAAATCTGTATGTAAATTGAAAGAGGATATACCTCATTCTTCCTTACAAATATAGTCTGTTCAGCCGAGTTTCTCGTTCCACTTCCCACCTTGTACAAGTCAGATTTTAATTTCTGTCTTCATCCTTATTAAGCTGACAAAAACAATTGTAATTCTCTGGATCAATAAATCCTTTTAGGACAAAAGCAGATTCCAATATAGTTCTCTTCCTTCAATCTCAGATTTCCTTCCTTTGGGTCTAGTAATTATTGTCTTGTTGTATCTTTGATACTTTTAAGATTATGTATGTCTGGTGTATGTATATATGTTCATATCTTTTATGTAGCCCTTTAACAGGAACGCAATTACAAGCAATGGCATAAGGAATAGAGACCCAAAACTTTTTGGGTTTCTGGAGATTTCTTTGACAATATGGACCTGTACCAAGTCTGATATCAGCTTGTTTGCATGAGTAATTTATAGTTAGGATCCGTTCTCATGGGTTGCTGCTGCAGTTTGGCATCATTCTGTTTAAACATTACCCACATTAAATGGGTTGTTAAGTATGCTTAGTATTACCCTTTTCTTCTACTATTAAAAAAAGAAAACCCTGTATCTCCTTTCCTATAAAGTTATCAGTACAAAGATGTTAGGTAAGAAAGGAAAAACACCAGGAGAATCTTTGTTATGTCAATTTTCTTTCTGCGCCTAAGGACACATCAAAGAGGTTAACTGCACTGTAACCACAAACAAAGCAATAATTGCTGTGCTTAAGTCTCTTTCTCAGAAATCACTGTGGGGATTTTCACATAGCCTCTGGGATTCTACAGATTTCTATACAAATTAGAAGTTAGCTTTTTACAACTAAAGATTTAGACTTTTTAAATGGCAACTTATTTTCACATACCTATTTTGAATTTTTCTTGATTTTGTTACACAGTTTATTCACTAATAGCAAATAATGGATCAAACCTATTGGGAAACTGTTCTATTTGTCCTTGGAATATAATTCCCAACCTTATGTGTTCATATCTGAAGTTTAATTATTTTTTGGCATTGTGAATAGTTCCTTTATTAAAAGGAATATAAACACACAAAGATTAAAAAAGGAAAATGTGAAAGCATGATTAAGGATATGAAAACTTCTTGGAATGAGAACTGTAGTAAAGCTGTTGACCTCGAAGATAACATGTTCTTAAATTTTGACCTCATTGTACTTGTATCATTTCTTTGTGGTAGAGATTTGTGTGATGTCACATATCAGAAAAATGGCTTTAATTAAGTAAATGGTGACTAGTATGATCTACATATATTTAGAATTAAATTTCAGAATAACTTTAATAGTGATTGAACTGCAGACAAATGCAATTATTTTATGGGGGAAAATAACAATAGAAAATGACAATGGTAGCAATAGGAATACACATAATTTGATGAAAATGAAGTGCCAAATATGGGTAAAAGAATCTTATTTGATAGCTGTATTATCATGTGTTACTTTCTGTAACATACTGGTAGCAAGAATAATTTAGCTAATTGGTTATTAGTATAAGACTTTTAGTATATAAGCTACATACGTTAAGTGAATAAAACATTTTAGAATTTTATTTTGTTAGATGGCTAAGTCAAGAATTAGTCAGTGAAGAGTTATGTGATTGGAAAGTCTCAAAAACTCTGAAAAGATACTAATTTTAGTTTGCTTTCTTCAGATTGCTGGAAAATAATTTCTCTAAGTAACATGTTCATTTTGCCAGTTTTATTTTTCCCTTTTGCAAATAAGTTAACTAAAATGTAAGTACATTAAGTTAATAATTTAGGGTTTCATAGAAAATTGCTGGCAAAGCTTGCATCAGATCATCCAAAATTAAGGAATTCCTAGAGGGGGAAAAAAGCAAATGAACACTGCCATGAACATTTTCTAACAATTAAGCACACACACGCACATGCACACAGACACACACAGAGACACACACACACACACACACACACACCTCATGCCTTTCCCTAACAGAGGTCTATTTTGGGCACTTGATGTCAATTTGGGAACTAGAGTGATTCATAAGCTAGAAAAAAATGTATTTAAAACATAAAACAGAGGCACAAGTATTGTGAGAACACCTTATGTATCAGGACACCTAAATTATTAAGTCATCTTTCAAAATTTTTCTTAGATGACTGGTTTTTAAGACTTTAAATCACATTTTAGTATTTTCATATCTCTTGACTCTTTTAAATGATTAGATTCACAAATAGTACAGTCTAATAATATATTACCTACCACCAGTTCCTATGTTTCCAGAAGGTTCTTTTTGCTCAGCTGTTCCAATATCATTTATGGAGTTGTGAGTATTGTATTTGTTAGTCATGCATGGGACATTCAGATCCCACAGCAATCATCTTCTACCAAGCTGGTACTTCAGAAAAGTCTTTGTATACCTAACTAGGTTTTTTTTTTTCTTACATGCTGAGATTTCTCTAAGATGGGAATATTAATATTTATTGAACACAGTATGCCTATGATAATGTGAAAAAAAAAGAACCCATTGTTTTAATAGTGAGCATTTTAGGATAGCATAAAAGTAATCCCCAAGATAGCTCCAAGACATAAAAACAGAGCTGAATTGACCAGCTAAATCTAATGTAAGTAGAAAACCTCAACCCTTTTAAATCCTTTCCCAAGGGAAGTTTAGGGAAAATGATGGCTATTAAAAACAAAATCAATGGTCGTTCTTGTTTTAAGATCCCAGCTGTTTGAAGATAAACCCTGGTCCAAACTGATTCCATTACTACTTTTATTTCAGACAAAATTTCTTTGTTTTGGAATAAGTGAATGAGGAGGAAGAATGATCCCAGTGACGTATTTTGATACTTCTTGGGAGGTCAAATACATACGACATAGACTATGGAAAGCCTAAAAAAAAAGTCTAAGAGGAGTCTTTAGAGTAGGCATAAATAGCAATCAAAGACAAGCTTTTACCTTAAGAAGGTTGGAGGTAGGATGAACCATGTCTTACAATGTATTTCTTTGCCAGACTGTGACAGTGACAAGATGCTTTTATACCCTTGTAACTTTTGGTAGGAAGAATAACCTGAGATTGAGTTAAATTTGAAAACTTTTTCCTACAGTGCATAAATCATGGGTATTCAGACAGTCCATATGTAGCACCATTAAATAGCCTCTGTTGCTATAAAATCTAAGTGTTTTCCTTAGGGCATAAAAGTGGAATTTTACTTTAGTAGTTGCAGTGGTCAGAAAAAAACACTGCTTTCTACACTTTCTGAGCCCTGATGAATTCTCACTGTCAGAGCTGAAAGGCTAAAATTAGGAGATTTGAGAACAAAATTTTCATTAAAGTTCATCTTAATTTGTTTATTTTCAATGGATCCTAAAGCCAGAAAATGTAAAAATACTTCTTTGTGTTGAGCAGACACACAGCAGAAAGGTGCATAATTCTAGGGCAACATTCACAAAGAAGAATGTGTAAATGGCACTCAGAGCACAAATTGTAATCTCTATGTATACTGCGTTCAAGTTCCAGGAATGTTTGATTTGTATCAAGTTCATGCAGAGGCTAAGAGCAAAGACTCTAGAACCAGACTGCCTTGATTTAAATTCTTACTCTTCCATTTACTACCATAACATTTTCTTAACAAATCTGCTACTTCAGATTTTTTATGCCTGCAATGGGAATAATAATAGTAAGTGCTCATGGGCTTGTTAGGTAAATTAAAATATGTAAGTACATGTCTCCACTTTATTGCTGAAAAATAGCTGCCACCAAAATTAGTGACTTGAAACAACAGCAGTTTATTATTTCTTATAATCCTGTGTCCTTGGTTGGTTTTAGCCAGGAAATTCTTCTACTCCTATTGGAACATCCCAAATGACTTTGTGGTCATTCACAAGTCTGGAGCCTTAGCTGAGATTGATGGAGGGTGACTAGGAATATCTCTCTCTCTCTCTCTCTCTCTCTCTCTCTCTCTCTCTCTCTCTCTTTCTCTTCCCCCCTCCCTCTTTCTCTTCCCCCCTCCCCTATCTCTCTCTTCCCCC
>PVIJ01000077.1:188618-264364 GCA_004024925.1 Scalopus aquaticus | reverse complement strand
GGTGACCAAATTCATGATATCTTGATTGGAATAGTGGTTTATAACTAGAACTGAAGATATTGATGGGCCCATCTTTAGATAGTCAAAGCTGTGACTGACTCAGTAAACACTATGCATGTTGTTATACCATTTTTTTCTGCATCATCATCATCGTTACTGCTTCATTATCATTACCTGTGGTTATTTAAGAAAACTTTTCTGACTCTGAGGTACTATATATGTTATTAAGATACACATGTGATTAGAAGTCACAATTAGTTTACTTCTTTAGAAATGTCTGCTCTGTAATTTTAGAGAAATTAAGTTTAAACACCTTGAGCTTTACCACTGATGTATTAGTAGTCCACTGAAATAAATGAATGACCAAATTTGGCTATTGTAATTCTCATGTCATCTACTGACTTTTCTCCACATCCACCGTGGTCAGAGCTAATGACCATGTGCCAGGAACTATATCAGTTCTATTGGCAGAAAGATGGATGATTTAAGAGCCCTATCATCTTCTCTATTTCTAATTTTTTTTTTACAGATTTATTTTTTATTTATACATACAAGTTGGGGTACAGGCCAGAGGCATGGGGCGGCGAGAGGGTTCACCAGAGACAGAGCGGGGAGCAGAACAGGCAGATCAGAAACACACTGCTGAGGGGAGCAGCGGGCAAGGCAGGAGAGGTCTGCCGCGCCATGTGGGATTCTCCCTGGCCGGGCTTCGAACTCACATCGCCGCTGCCAACAGCTCCACAGAGCAGCGCTTAACCGCTGCGCCACCGGGAAGACCCCTCTATTTCTAATTTTTATTAGACTTCATGATTTCTGTAAAGAGTCCCTGAATCCAACTGAAGAGAAATTAGAAACCTATTGAAATTTTCCCACTATCCTCCAATATTGCATTTACTATTATGATTTAAAATTGTTTAAATATCTTGCGCTAATAAAACATTCTGGGAAAACATGAGGGCAGAGCAACTAAATCTGGTTTAATATATTAATAGATGAATGAATGAATAAGGTAATCACAATCTGGTCTGATTACAAAGTCAGGAACAAAGATGATTTCTGGTAAAGACTAAAATATTAATAAGAAATAACTAAGAGGTATGTAAAACTAATGTACTTACTTCTCTAAATACAGATTGACAAGGCAAGTTGTGACAGTACTGATTCTTGTCGAAACTTGAGGGCCTGAAGCAAAGTACACTGGCAAAATGCCTAATCTTGCATACGTAGGTCTAGTACCAATTTTCTACCCTCTAAAATTTTACCCTTCCCATGCAATTAAGTGGGTTATTTCAGGATCACCTTCAGAAATGAATGTGTATTTAATAATCTAGCCATTCATTTGTCAAATATTAAGTACCAAATACCTTCTCGATGCTTAGGCTGAACAGATAAACAAAATCCCATTTATATCTTCAAGAAGCTTGGAGTCTGTTATAATCATGAGCACCAAGCACAAGACATAGCTGCACTATTTGATGACATGCTTGGCTTAGGGAAAAAATATCTTATAAAGGTTTATCATCATTGCAGTGCTTAAACAGACTTGTGATACCCTACTTTTGTGGTTACACTAGAGCTGCTCTGTCAGCTTGTGTATAATTTAACTGTGAAGATGATATTTATTGTGAGGAGTGAGCATTTGCTCTCTTTGAATCATCCTGTTCTTGGGGAAAAGCTCTGATCCACAATTGAAAGAAAACACGCACGTCCTAATCCACATTCATGGTCTCATATCATGTTACATTTTTTTTTTTTTTAGCAGCAGCATAGATATTTTGAGATTAAAAAAAAAAGATGATATGACACTGACTGAATACTAAAGATAGAAAAGTCAATCATAGGTCATATTATGCAGAACTTTACCAAGAAGATGTAAGCCAATACATGCGTACCTTGGAGATATTCGTTTCCAACAAAGTGAGTATCACAGTAAAGCAAATATCACAATAAATTGATTATTGCAATAAGACAAGTTACATGAACTTTTTGTTTTCCTAGTGCATTTAAAACTTATGTGTACACTCTTATGTGTACAATAATAGCCTATATCTATACAACCAATATACAAATTTTAATTAGATGTGACACAGAATCATGAAGAGAGTACCAGATATTGGAAAAATGACATCAACAGATTTACTTGATACAAGGTTATCACAAACGTTCAATTGTTAAAAAAAAAATCTGTCAAGTACAATGAATAGAAACACAATAAAAGGAATTATGCACGTAATGGGTTGGATAGAGTAGATAATGAAACTCTTTACTTCAGATTTACATCAAAAAGGTCCGTTCTGTCTTCTAGAAGACGTGATACTCAAATTGTCGAAGGACTAAGCTAGTTTCCTGTATCAGCTAGCTAATGCTGCATAGCAACCACACGTCTTGGCGATCCTCAAATCACTAACATTTATTTAGCCAAAGTACATTACCTTACCAGACCCTACATAAGATCTGGGTAGAATATAAGTTTATGTGACAGCAGATGAGAACACAGAAAGGCATGAATTTGGGTGGAGGAATTAGACAATCAGTCCACCAAACTCTTCCTTGTAAACTTGCCTTTGAGAAATCTCTTGATAATGTCCTGTGGTAAAACAGTTTTTATGAAAGTAAAGCTAGTGGTAAGAGCCAGCATCTTCCCCAAAGGTGTTTGGCCTCTTTTACTATTGTGCAGAGATTAGTTATATTTCAGTTTAATATTTAACTGAGCCTATTATGGACCAGCTACTGCACTAAGGAGTTGGGATACAATGATGCATAAGATGTATTTTTATACCTAGTGTAAACTTACTGGGAAATTCCACATTAGCACATTTAACGTAATTATTTGTGACTCAATGTAGTCTTGAAGAGTGACTAATGAGCTCGGAAATCTTGTCACAATAGCTTGTAAAAAAAACACTTTTAAAATATTTTCAAGCTTCATATTATTTGAACATTTCATATTATTTAAAAATGAGCTTTGCTAATCTTCAACTGACATCAAAGCCTGCCTTGGATTTATCATTTATGAATACTGTGGTAAATACGGCCGGGTCCTAAGTTTTTATGGGATGTCTTGTGGCTTCATTCTCTGGTGAATAATCAATAGGTTCTGACTCGAGGTGATGTAAATTATTATGATAATGTCCGGACTTCATTTTAATACATTTTGAAAGGTTGGATGACATCAAATTCCTTAATACTTCCCAAAGGAGTCATTTCAGGCACAGCTTGTAACTCTGGTCCAGGCAGAGACTGCATTTAATAGTTTACAAGTACTGCTGGAGAGTGGATTTATACTGCTCTCTCTCACTGAACTTTTACACAGAGTCCCATCTTTATCACCAGAAGATATGTGGGGCAGCAGTAAACAAAAAAGGATAAACAGGACCTCAGCTAACCCCTTCAATCATGCAGAGAGTACTTTGTTCTTATTCTACCCTAAGTCAATAGTGCATGGTTCAGTAAGAATGAAAAAGGAATGAAAACACCACACTAATTTTCATTGTCTTCCCTTTTCCCCACTCGTAACATTCAGGACAGTGTCAATGTCCCAGAACATCTCTTGTTGCTTTGATAACTCCTGCGTTAAGGAAGATGGAGTTTGTGGGGCTGCTTTGGAGAACTGTGTTTTATATTCCTTTGGAGAAAAATGCATAGACTCTTTAAAAAGCCTGTTTTAGCATGTGTTAATGGCTGCACATCTGGGAATGTCAGTACCAGCTTTAGTAGGATTTCTTTCTATTCCTGTTCTGCCACATGGAAATGTGAGATCTGAAATATTATTTCATTAGTCTGCCTGCCTGCTTTTTTAGATCTGTGTTCTGAATAAGCATTTGCTTGGTCTGTAAGAAAAAGCATGTTTTTTCCATTGGGGAGAAAGTTGTTAGGAATTCAGTATGCTGGAAACCAGTAGTGAGATGTCCTTTCACAGAATGATCTACCAAATCCCAGAAAAGGGAAATTCTCGTGGACTTTATACTTTCAGTAACGGGAGCTTCCATAACAGATAAGATGACTTTCACACTATGTAGAGATCACAATTTTATCCCTTTGGCAGCTCAGTTGCATTTCATATTCCAAACTAAGTTTCAATTATGAGAGTTAATGAAGGAGAAAGATAATGAATATAGGAAGAACACATAGAAGATTTAAAATTTCTTACCTGTCAAAAACTTTATAGTAGACATTGACTTAAATATTTTTACATATATAAATATGTTGTTGGCAGAGCTTATTAATTGATTTGATGTTATTTCCCTACTATACTGACCCCACAATTATTTCTAACAGAAGTATATGTTTACTAACATTTCTTGATTCATTTTTTTACTCGTCAAACACATTTATAAGTGTTATGTATTTACTCATTTCATTCTCATAACAAACACAAGAAATAGGTATTCCATTTATTAGTGAAGAAATTAGCATAGATAAATAATTTGTGTAGAATTCTTATAATTAGCACACAATTGAGGCAGCAGTAAAGCCAGATATTTTGTACTGGAATCCAAATGTGGTCTTGGTCATGTTTAACCATGCATTTAACTGTTACACAATGCTTCCTCTTTAGAACAGTGTTTTCCAATGGGGTATGCTTTTCAGAATCACCAGATATGCTAAAGAGAAAGGAAGAGATTGCTGAGGCACCACAGACCTACCAAATTTAATTCTTTGGTGGAAGGCCCCACATGTTTGAGAGGATCCCCCGCGTCTCTTTTATTCAACTCCTCACTATGGGATGAAGATTCCTTAGAGACAAGGGTGCGTGCTGAGCCAGGGCTTGTGCCTGCCTTTGCATATCCCAAGAGGATACTCGTTGTTATTTCTCAATTCCTGGTCAACTAATTCTGAGTGGTCTTGCGGGGCCAGGATGGGCCTCTTGCTCCGAGCTGTCCTCTGGATGGCATCCTGTGTACTCGTCTAGGTACAAGAGCTCAGCACATGGCTGCTGTTTGCAGGCTGTGTGGACAGGGATTGGCTATATAGTGCAGGGTGTTCACTCTGTGTTAGTCGGCTCGGGTTGCCATAACAAAATACCAGAGACTGGGCGGCTTAAACAGAAATTTATTTTCTCTCATTCTGGAGACTAGAATTCTCAGAGCGAGGTTCTGACCAATTTGGTTTCTAGGCTTTCTTCCTCATTTGAACATAGCCACTCTCTCTATGTCCTCATGTCCTCACGTTGCCTTTCCTCAATCTGTGTGAGTGCAGAATGGGGGAAAGGTGGAAATAAAATCATAGCAGATTGCAGGATTTTATAGCCAGTCCCATCCAGTCAAATGCAAAGATAAATCCTCCAAAAATTTATGATTTTCCGAAGGTTGCCTTTTATTCCCCTATCTTTTTGACCCATTGCCTCAGTGCTAGGCATTTCCCCCACCTATAGTTCATGTGCCCTTATTCCTTTCTTCTCTGCCCACCCACTCCAGTAAAACCCATTTAAATAGGGAAAGAGCTAATTCTAACCCACTGAACTTGACCTACTCTTTATATTTTAGTGGCAATGAAATTCAGTCAGAATAAAAGCACTGATAATTTGCATCTTAATTGTTTTGCTTTCTAGTATAAGAAATTATTTTACCAACTTTTTGCTTTGATTGTCAAGAAGCTGAATTCTAACTCCACCAACAGGTTAACATACATAGTTGCCACCTTTTTACTATCATTATTCTTGATTTTCTATGACCCAGTTATTAACTTATAATTTTATCTCTTTTTTTCTCTAAGTTCCTTTGTATTATAATTTTAGACAGAGATGAAGGATGAATCATTCAATGGATAAATAATGTAGAGAACATTTAAAGTTTGTAGAATAAAATGCTATTCAGCTTACTGTTGTAAATATTTTAGGTCTCTGTAAACAGGGAAAAAAAATTGTTTGGAGAGTCTTTGAAAAGACAGCCATGTTCAGTAGGTGAGCCTCAGTGTGAATGAAAATACTCCTGAGGAAAGGTGTGTCTGTTTAGGTACCTACAACTTACAATTAAGATTTGGAAAGGAACAATGCCAATGTGTGCAGGCTTAGGGGAGCAAGGGGAGGTGCAGCGACCTCAGGGCTAAAGATAATGGGGAACCATCATTAGGCCTGGATCTGAAATGGGTAAAGGGAGAACAATTACTAAACCCTGGAGAAGGCAAAGTGGGCTGCCCTGCATTCCTGTACATGTTGATAGAGGAATTGACCAGATATGTCCTCTCAGTGTAGACGTAAAGGAATAAGTACTCTGACCTTTCTGACTTCTGACCTTTCTGACTTCCTGACCTTCAATTTCCTGCCATTGACCAAATCCATTTAGATAACAAGCAGGAAGCTGCGGGTGCATCCATCTTGGTCAATATCTTGGGGCACAGATCAGGCAGGAAAAACGTAGAGGTAGATCTCCAGCAGCAATGCAGAGATATTCAGCAAGGGTGGGAGGGTGGTTCTTTCTGCCAGTCACAAGTCTTGATTTGTGTTTGGGGGTTAAATATAAGCCAACAACTATGGCTGTTGGAATGCTAGTCTTGAGAGCTATTGTGGATGAAAGTCTTTGACCTGGACCTCATCTTTCTTTTTTTCTTCAGCTGTTTAGTATCCATTTTCCTATGTCACCAGAACTTTGATTTCCTATACTGAAATGATATTTTCCCCTCTTGAATATATTTTGATGGGGGCTGTTATAGTTATAAGGTTCTGATGTCTTTTGTCCATGGAGAAGGTATGTGACATCAGTTAAAACTAAGAGGGTTTTTTTTTAATAGGAAATTTTAACAGAGGGAGAAGAATATTAAAAGGATTAGCATTCTATCCTCTCCAAACTATAGCATCCTAGGCAGCCTTTTCCTATTTGATGATACTCCCATTTCATGGTTTCCTAGCCACATTTGTTCTTGCCCATTCCCAAACCTGGTTCTTCAAGCTTCCCCAAATATTTTTCAAAAAATTTTACTCACTTACGTTGGTCAGAGTCAGCCTTTGTTCCTTGCCACCAAAGACCCTAAATGGTATAATATTTTAAAAAGAATCCTCTGGTAGATTCCTTTCATGTTCTCCTCCCTTTCTTTCTCTTCAGTTAATTAAACCACCCCTCCACCTCTCTCTCTGCTTTAAACTCTGAGAACTGCAGAAGCCTAAGTATAATTTGTGGGCTCTTAGTATTAATTTGGTTATCTCTCTTTTTTGATATAGTAGCGAACCTTGCTTAATTCTAAAGTCTCTGATATTGGGAGTGAAATAATTGACAACTCTTTATGACTTTGCATATGTATGTATTTTGTACTGATTAATACACAATAATATTAGCTCACCTTTTTACTGGAAGATAATTTAGATAACAAGACAGTTAAATGTGAAGACTATTTATATAAAATGATGGACCGCACTTTGAACTCAAGAATTGGTTTCCTCTAAAATCATAGCAGGTATTAATATTGAGTTTATATTAGTAGGTGTTAGGCATTCTGCATAGCATCTCAGATGCCTAATATGAGTAATTCTCTTGAAGCCCATCTGCCAAGTACAATCATTATTGCACTGTATTAAATAATAAGGTAGAGCATAGGAATTTTAACCAAACTTACCAAGAAAATACAACTCATGAAAGGCTAACAATGATTTACATAATATTTATATTTACTCACATATTTATGCACCTGTGTATATTTCAAAGACATTTTCCTTATTAGTACCTTAATTGGAGAAGCTATATATTGTTCTAGATAAAAGGCAGCCATCAGAATGAATGAATACAGTGAAAATAAACCAGACTAATAAATTTAAGGAGAGATACCTGTAAAAACTCTGAACTGAGATCTTTTCTTTCTTTGGTAATAGGGAGATTAATAAGTATTAGATGTTAAAAAGACAGAGGTGTTAGCACATAGTGATACTTTCTGCTTGAATTAATCAGGGACTAAATTACTAAAGAAGGGAAAACCTCAGGAAGTAAGTTAATGATATTTAGTGCCATGTTTGGATACTTCCTGATACCTCTTTGATGCCATCGTATCCTACTATGCTTTGCTTTGATTTGATGCTACCCCTACTTCATAGTCCTGCATCCTGCTGGCCTGGAAGCATTAATGCTATCACACTGCTTGCTCTCACTGACCCATGCTAACTTTTTTTTTTTAAAGAAAATTCTGTTAAGTTTTAATCTCTGTTTTAATTATAGGTCTCCCCTAGAACCCAAGCACAATTCCATGTGTCTCAGGGTCTTGGGGCAAAGTGAGTGCAGATCCTTGTGATAATAATGATAATAATCCTGATTGAATCCAGTTGTTGAGCATCTACTATATACCAAGAACTGCTGATATATTTATAAATATTCTTGTTGAATCATCACAACAATCTTGAGAGATCAATGTCATCCCCATTTTACAGTGAGAGTGAAAATGAGTCTGAGAGCATGCAGTAACCTGCTCTAGACCACACTCTTCCTTTTAGTCCCTCCTCTTTTTTTTGAACGACAGCCAAATTCTAGAGTGAATCCAAGCTAGGAAATTATATCCCACATTAAAGACTTAGAATGATTTTTCACAAACAAAAAATTCTTTCACATATATTTTAGGAGTTTCACAGTCGTAAGTATAGATTTAGATTTCTCTAAGTTTCACTTTACTCCCAAACTTCCTGTTGGTAAATGAATTAGCTATTTTCAATTTCAGTTCTTCACACCGTCTCTCCACTTTGTCAATCTTATTTCATAAAAGTATTCAAATCAAGAGGCTCATCTTTATTATCCAAATTTCCTGCCAGCTGATTTATAAAGTGTCCTGTTTCATATGGAACTGATTCCTTTGCATGATGAAAACCAGCACAAGCTTAGTTTTCTGTCTGCAGTTCACTACATACTAAAGACTCATTATTGTTTATTTTTACTTTTCAGCATTTCCTCCAACTTCTTGTTCCTGTGACTATTAGAATGCTCGATTAGATGCCAGATTAGGCCTGCTGTTAGTAGTTGCCAGGTCTGAGGCAACTTTATTAAACTTCCTGCAGAGCTCCACGAAGTGCATCTGCTTCCTCCCACTGTCAGACTTTAGGCTTTTTGACTCCACATTTGTCCCTGGGTATAATAGCCTTCCTCATCTTTATGATATTTCCCTTGCAGCCTAGGATTCTGTTTGCCAAAATGTGGCAGAGGAAACACCATTTACCGTTTGCTTTCCTCCTTGGTGGGATAAACCCGTTTTATTTTTTGCAGTCAGTTTCATTGCTGAAAATTAGCACTTTTTGTCCTTTCCTTAGAAGCTTTCAAATTCCTGTTCCTCTCCACCCCCTTAATATTTCCAGGAAGGTTTTTGATCTTGAAGAGTTTTAAATGCATCTTCTGAATATTTTGGCGATTTCTGGGAACAGTGCTGGGGAGAAAACTCTAGTATATGGAGCTTCAATCAGGCACACGACTCCAAAAAACACACCTTTTCAGATGAAAGAAATGGCAACTGCCCCAGTCCAGCAGGCAAATGGCTCTTTATACACCAACTTGTGATAAAGACAAACAAAAAGTCACCATGCTGTTGATATATGAGCCTATCTGCTACTGTTAGCTCTAGCTTTTTTGACTGGCAAATACTTTGTATACTTTTAGTAGCATTTTAGTGCTTGTCTCTTCTTTTAAACGACATCATCTTTCCAGTTAGAATATAAATGCCTGCTGAAAATTTCCACATATTTTACATAGTCAGACTCTTGGAATAGTATTTCCTGATAGCAGAAAGTTGGTTGGCAAATAGGAAGTTATCTGAATTGTTCAAGTAGCTCTCCCAGTTGAGATAAACCCTTGTTCAGCAACTTGTTTTTGATTTGTAAAAACAAGCCAGATAAGCCTCTCTTGCTAAGCTTATCTCAGCCCTTTCAGAGGATCCAGACTAATGTGCACCCATGCAGTCTGCAGTGCAACCTTAGTTAACAACAGTTTTCTGCCTTGCAAATGAAGCATGAAAATTTAGGCAAATATGCCTGGAAATCTCCAGATTAAAACAGGAAAAGATAACACAACTAGTTTGTTGAACTAGATAAGATATGAGAATGAAGCCTCAAGGGTTTCTGTTTCAGAAGATTGATGAAGAAGATTCTCAAAGGTAATGAGCCAAAAATTCAAGAGCTTCTTTGAGAGCCAGAAGAAGAGTTTTATTTTGTCGCTTCCTTAAACAAGCAATTTTGCCTAGACTTGAGAAGTATTACACCTTTGGAATAATTCTACCAGAAAAAAAGATAGCAGATCTTACATTCTTATACACTGCTCTCTTGCTTCCTGGAACACTTATCTCTACCACCCACTTTGGCATTTGCTTACCAGTTCTGGTGACTTATTCTCACATTTCCTATTATTACTGCCTTTCCAAAGACAATGAACATTTATTAAGTAACTCTTTGATGGTTTATGGTAGATGCCATCCTTCTTGCATACTTTATCTCATTCAGTACTTACTACAAATTTATGAAAAATATTTTATTATCTCCATTGTTTTAGTCTTGGAAAGAAAACAGAGAGATTTAAGTAACTTAGGTGGAGATGCCTGGACACGAAACGCCATTTATCTGACTCCAAAGTCTTTCTCCCACGCTCCACTTTACTAATGATACTGTAAATTCTTTGGAAGTACAGATGGATCCCAACTGGATTAAATTTATTGTTCTTGGAAGGTTATTTCACTAAATTAACTGTGGCCTGAGAGAGGTAGAGAAAATGACTAGGTCACCATATTTATAATAAATTCTTTATATACATTATCTCATTTGATCTTCAAAATAATCCCCTGTGAGTAGGAATTATTACATTTACAGATAGAAATATGGAGACATAATGAAGTTAAGACTGACCATATCCATACAGCAACAAATGACCATATACTAATTGAAACTCACATCCATCTACTAGTTTCCAAAGTTTTATCAACTCTACTTACATGTATTAGTAAATCATTGAGCTTTTACCAACTGATGAAATGGTCCCTTAGCTCCATAGGTCTTTTGTGATAGACTGAATGTTTGCTCTTCCCCTCCACACCCCATACAATGTTGAAATCCTAGCCCCCAAGGTGATACTATTAGGAGGTTGGGGCCTTTAGGATATGATTCCATAATGAGTGAGATTAATGCTCTTATAAAGGAAATCTTAGAGACCCCTCTACTCCTACTATGTGAAGTTACATCTAGAAGACCCTCACCAGATATTAACTATGTTAGTGCCTTGATCTTGGCCTTCTCAGTCTCCAGAATTGGAAGCAATGAATTTCATTGTTTATAAGCATATAGTGTATTGTTATAGCAGCTCCAAAGAACTAAGACAGCTTCTAGCTGAAAATACATCTTTCCTCATCATCTCTGATATGCTGGGATCATGGTATTCTAACACATCTCTTGTAGCATTTAAAAAAATTATATTTATCATAATATGTCTCATGCATGTCAAAAAGCACAGGGAATAATACTACAAATATTCATGGTAAAGCAGTATTTGATTTCCTCTTTGCTTTGAATTATTTTTAAGGTTGAAGCTATTACAAATAGTAGTTAAATTTCCTTTTATTCCTCACTTATGCCAATCTCCTCTTTTGCCTAAGGCAATAGTTATCTAGAAGTCGCTCTTTCAATTAATACAGTTCTCATCCACCTTTACATCTTTTACTATAAAATATTAATAAATTATAGATACTATTAATTTGCTTACTCATAAATGTTAATAAGCGGTTTCATTCAAAATGCTTTATTACAAAACATGCCAAAGTGATACCTTCGTGATTTATCCATGTTGATACATATGGCAATCATTTGTTGTTTATAGTGCTGAACTGTATTCCATTATATTGTACTATTGTTTACCTGTTTTATTGATGATTTTTCAAATTTTTACAAAATTTTATAATTACTATTATTGCTGTTGTATAGAAATGCTATTGATTTTTTAAGATGCTTTGCTTATATCCAGAAACCCTTCTCCAGTCTATTATTAGATCCAACATTTTCTCTCCAGATTTTCCATGAGGATGCTTATGTTATTTGCAAATAGTTTTTGTATTTTTCCTAATTATTCTGTATTTTTTAAAGCAAGAACATTCAGCATATTAAATACTTGTAGCAAAAGGGTCATCCTTAAATTATACTTTATTTTAAAGGATATACTCCCAAAATTTTATCATTTAATACAGGGTTTGCTATAGGTTTTGGTAGACTACTTAGTCAGGTTATTAGAAACTTCCCTCTCATTCTTTGTTAAATTGAGTACTTAAAAATAATTCTTTAAATTGAGTATTTAAAAAAATTATGATTGTTAGGTTATATCAATTGCACTTTCAAAACCATTTGAGTTTTGTTTCCTCTTCTATTTCTACTAGCAATTTCTTTTGGATGCCTCAAAATGTAGGGGATCCCAAAAGTCCTTGGCATGACCTTCCTCTCCATTTATATCAGTGGTTTGGAACCCACTCCGTGTATATCAGTGGGGGGCTAAAAAAAATCACACATGCCCAAATTCATCTCAAGAGATGAGATCAGTTTTTCTAAGGAGGACTAGGCTTTGCTATGTTTAAAAGTTCCTTAGATGTTTCTATCCAGAGTTGAAAAGACATCCCATAAAGATACTTAAAAAAATAATTGTGATAGGAGAGAGATGGAGAGATTAAGGAAAAATATGTTTTACAAGAAGAGTGTTTATTTTTCTTTAAATAATATATATTATTCACTCTCACAAGTCCTTGTGCTCTCTCTTTTGCTCTTGCTCTCTATCTCTCTCTTGCTCTCTCTCTACTGACGAATTCTTTTCATGAATATATCTCATCAGATGCAGGATGAGACATTCCCGTCAACAAACTGTGGCTGGCTGGGGACTTAAAGATTGTCTTAATATGGAAACTTAACTTTCTTGTTGTTATTTTCTGAATTTGCTATAGAGACCATATGTCCTCTCATTTTCTGGGAGAGTTTGAATATTATCCCCCTTCTTCCCTCAAACAAGTGAAAGTTATTTCTCTAAGAAATGGACGCCAAATGACAGGATCATCAAAGTCTGTTAAGAGGGTTGGGGGAAGGGGAGTACCAGATTAAAAAGAAAAGGTGGCTAAACTTGTCACTGCCTCTGTGGACCAAAATAATGTGAAGGAAAAAGGGTCTTTATCCCTGATGAAGAAATTCAAAAGACATGCTGTTACTCTAAGGCTGGTCTACAGCAGTGGCATCAGCTTTCCTGGGAGCTCTCTTGAAATGCATAACCTCAGACCCCTAACTCAGATTTACTAGATCAGCATTTATAGTTTAATGAGATTCCTGGTGATTCGTGTGCACACAAAAATTTGAGTAAAATTAGTCAAATGAAGCAGGAATTCTCAACCTTGGAGAATGTAAGTATTGGGAGGAATTATAGAACTGAAATGCTTGGGTCTTCTCCAGAGATTCTAATTCAATTGGCCTGCATTGGGGTGTACTAGAATCACCTGGGAAAGAATTAGCTTCAGTAGCTGGAGAGGAAAGTGGGAGTTAACACATTCCTAATCACCATAGTTGGAGTGGTAATGGCCCAGCAGTTAGTGGGGAAATTGAAGAGAACTTCAGAGATTTTTAAGAATTAGGGAGACTGTGATTGCTGATAATCCTTCCTGCTGTTTCACTCCTGAGATTACTGCACAAAAGGTAGGTCTCATTTTGGAAAAGATACATATTTGGAATAAATAAAAGGAAAAAGTCATGAAACAGGAAAATTCTCTAAAAGATGACTCATACTGAAAATATAAATACTGTAATTAGAAATAGAGGTAAATTTGTGGATAACAGACACATAGTGTCACCATTAAACTTAATATTTCAGATTGACAGAGACCTGGACTGGAATCTATTTATATTTCCATGCATTATATATTTAAATATTTATTGAGCACCAACTGTATGCCAGAGGACCATAATTCTTGTCCTCTTAGAGCTTTTATTTTAAGGTGGACATTGTATTCAATTGCTAAATCCTTATGCTTAATGGTATAACAGTAATGTCACACCAGTGAGGCAACATTTAACTGGGGCTTTAGAAAAGGAGATGAAACAGTAATTCCTACACATAGAAACTTGTTCCAGAGGCTCAAGCTGAAGCTGTAGTATGAGCCCCAAAGAAGTGATCAGATGTTTCTTCTACCTGATGGTGACAGTAACCTAAAGGTTGTTCTTTGTTCTGTATAAATTATCTCCCTAAGAGTGTTTTGAATCTATTTAATTAATGCATTCTTATTATTTCTTTGTCTTAAGTGATCCTAAAATGTTAGTAAAAAGTAGTCTCAAAAACAGTTACCTTTGTCACAACTCATATTTAATAGAGACAAAATCACGCATGTGTATATTTGAGTTTTGTCCATTGTAGTTTGTTAACAATTTCAGTAACTATTTAGTCAAGAATTTCAATGTCATAAGCATTTTAAAACACATTAATACTATAAGAAAAATGACATTATGAGTCTGTGAAAGGAATATCTTGACTTGCAACTCAAAATAGGGACTAAATAAGCTGTCACATGTCACACAAGCTTTTTGTTATATTCATGACCCAAATCTTATATAATTGCAATTTAATTTTCTTCAGATTGTCATTAAAAATAGAATTCTCTGGTTTTAGCAGTTTAATTTTCCTGTATTTCATAATGACAAAAATTAGTATACTTAGTTTCTGACTCATTAAGTTCACTAATATGTAGATTTTGCTTCTATTGTCTCTTATTTCTTTAAATCTTGATATGCATCTAAATTTTTTTCCTTAAATATAATTAAACAATATCAGGGTGTTTTTATAGTTTTGTCCAAGTTGACAAGCTATATAATCTTTTATTCATTAGAAAATCATAATATCACTTCCCTGGTATGGTAGTATAAGAGGAATAAGCTTTTTCATTCATTTTTTGGATAGTTCTAAATCCTAGTCAAACATAAGATTAGTAACCAATTTTACTTTCAGAAGACTTAAATCCTCTTATTTTTCTGTAATACCTTATTTTAAATATTCCTTAAGCCAGTTACCCAGAATTTTTGTTTCTTAAACATGCATTTTGTGATAATGCTAGGCTTCCTCTTTTACTGACATTCTTTCCATTTAAACTGACATTCTTAGCCTCTTGATCCTGTTCTAGAACCATTTTAAACATTACCAAATTCTGTATCATCTCTTTTGGTCTTTTCTGAAAACTTCTATCTACCTTTATAACCCATCCTCTCCATCCATCCTGACTCATTCTTACTCCCATTATAGAATCAAGGAGATATAAATAATTGGTTAATTTTGCTTCCATCACCTACTCTTTATGTAGATGAATTCACCTCCTCCTCTGTGAAAAAATGTTTAGCATTGGGGGCTAGGCACTGTCACTCATATAGTTTTCAAAACTGTGCTCCAGTTCTCAGTATATGGCTCCATTCAAAAATATATTGACTGACTGAATATTTTTACAGATGAAAATCAAATTAAAGTAAAACTATTACATTAAAACTTTGAATCACTTTCTGAATATAAATGTATTTGGGAGAGGTAGGGTAGACATTTTGACTTTATTCCAAGTAGTTCTGTGATTGTCTATAAATCTGTAAATAGCACCTGTTTACCCTGAAAGAGGTATTGAAAATTCCTAATGTACATGTCAAAAGTTATCTTTTCTAGTTAAGTGGCAGATAAAAACCTCAGTGATAAAACTTCATATGGTGTTTGTTTTTCTATTAATAAGGGAAGACATATTTTTGGACTAAAATGTTTCTATATATGTACTACAAATTTAATGTCCAAGTATTTAGCTAGGGTTTTCTGAAAACCCACTCCTACACTCAATCACAAGAGCCTTAAAAAGTCGTTTTAAGAGTTCCCATAAATCAGGTTAAACCCATGTTTCTGAGTATTTACTGGCTGAAGAAAAGAGGTAGAAAGACAATGATAGAAAGTGAAGGGGTCAAAAGACTGTCATAAAAGTAACCGACCTTATTTTTCATGTTCTTCGTCTATTTGGTAGTTCTACATTTCTTTCTGATGATTCTAAAAATTCTAATGGGATATCAGTGCACTTAATGCTAGGTAATTGTGAATGCCTCTAGTTTCTCCTACTTCCTCCTTCCCAGTTCCAGGTGGTCACGGTGATGATATCTAATATTGACAATGTCCAGAACTAGCACCTGTGTCCATGGACACACCACCCAACTTCTGAAGCTCCTCAAAGGCAGCCCCTGTATGTTTGGGGTTGATTAAATGTTACTACTGAGATTGGTTCCCTCTGACCTGGCCTGAGATTCCCTGTCACCCTCAGCATCTCTTGAGGGAGGAGTTACTGTGCCTTATGGGAGAATGATGTATTTTGTTTGTTTCTTACATCACAGTTATTACTATGTTCATTGCACAGTGTCAGACTTAGTGCAATATTTAAATAAATGAAGATCACCTAGGCACTTTATTAAGTGCATCTATTATTAGGCTTTCCTCCAGAGATTATGAATCATTGTCTGGAGTTGAATCTAGGAGACTGATTTTTACAAAGCGCTCTCATATGATTGTGCAGGTGATCTATCTAGGGACCCTGGGCTAAGAAACACTGCTTTAGGAGCAAGAAATATGGGACTTGGCCAAATTCTACACATGAATTGAGTTCTGCCTTTGGCAAGAGAAAAATTAACTCAAAGGAACTCCAGAAGGTAAATGATACATGGTTTTACATAACAGTTTATGTATATGAATCTATAACTAATTATACCATTTGTTATATTGATGCCTATTTTGAATCAAGATCTGATTTCACTAGGAATGAATAGTCCAGTGATGACTACTCAAAGTCAAAGTCCTGTCATTTATTTCTTCTTAGCTATTGATCATTTCGAGTTGTGTGTCTTCTTGATAATAAATTGTTTTGTATAGTTTTGTGGCTATGGGAGTTTCCCATATTTCTCTAAATTCATTTTGCACAAGTTAGTGCCACTCTTGCTACTATACTTCTCCATTTATCTCATTGCACATCAGTCACTCTCATTTTGCATTTAAACTTTTGTTAAATTGTATTTTACTGTTCAACGTGATTGAACTCTTTCTAGGTAGAGACGTGTTCAGATGCCGCCTTTAGCATAGATTGTTTTTTCCTGAGCTGAGTTTTTCTGAGCCGAGTTGTCTGGTAGGTTACACTAGCCTGAGCTTTCCGTTTGGGATCTGCTTTGCAGGTTTCTGCAGGGACCCCTTGTGTTTTAAAGTGATCCTGTCTTCCTAGTCTTCTATGGTAGTGCTTCTCGAACTATGCTGTGCACATGAATTACCCAGTTTGGGTGGGGTGGTATTTATAACAAGTTCCCAAATGCTGCTAGTCTGCAGATCACACTTCGGGTAGCCAGTCTCCAAGGGAAAAAAGCAGTGGATTTATAGCCACAAAGTCACTGATCTTACAGATTCTAAGACTTTTCCAGTACGGGACTTCTCCTTGAATTCATAAAAAATGTGACCTCATGAAAAAAAAAAATTGGCTTATTATCTTGGCTGCATACAGTGACATATATAATCACACTGACAGGTTTCGATATATGGACCATACTCAACTGTGTTGTCTTTCAAGGTTTTACTCAAATTTTAGTCTCTTCCCTGTTCCTTCCACCACTGAATTTAGATCTTTTTTGCTTCTCATTTCAATTGCTATAAAATCTCCTAAATGGTTTTCTTTCTTTAGTCTTTACTTCCTAATAATTCATTTTCCATTTCTTCTTGCCTCCTTTTTTCCTCTCCACCCTTCCCTATGAAAGTGCTTCTGATGTGCTTACGCTGGTGCATGAGGAGCCAAGCCAGGAAGAGGGGAGAGAGTGAAGGTGAGTTTCCGTTCTACCTTATAGCGCCCGAATCCTCTGTGGGCTGGTTTAATTTGTTGTAGGTCACCCCTCTGTGCACTAAACAAAAGCTGGGCACACTCTACCTCTCACCCCCCAGATCTATTATTATCCATGTAATTAGATAGCTCTGCACAAGAGAGTGAAGGAAGCATGCCTTTAAGACCACATATGCTGTGTGCTTTGGTGGCTCTAGCAGTGAAAGCTTTCTCACTTTTCCAGCACCTCTGTGCTTGAGTTTAAAAAAAAAGAAAAGAGAGGGAGTGGGGTGAGCTAGTAGGAGCCATAGTTTTCGAGCATTAGTATTGCTGCCAGTTTAGAGACTTGGATTCTTGAACAGTGTGTTTGAGTTCCTAACCTGCTGGCAGGAAGAGATGACCTGGTATGCTAGTAGACAAATAAAGGCATTTAAAGAATTTCCAGATACTTGGGAAGGATTCCCCCTTCCCCACAAAAAAATAATAGAGTAGGCGCTTGCAAACAAATGGGTCCCAAAATTTTGAGATTGGTAGAGCTGCATTAAATAAATGTGATCTAATTTTATAGACAAACTCTGGGCCTTGCAATCTTTTTTTTTTAAGATTTATTTATTTATGCATATAAGCTGGGGTACAGGCCAGAGGCGTGGAGCAGCAAGAGGGTTTACCAGAGACTAAGTGGGGAGCAGAACAGGCAGATCAGAAATACACTGCTGAGGGGAGCAGTGGGCGAGGCAGGAGAGGTCTGCCACGCTCTGGGTATCTCCCCAGCTGGGCATTGAACATGTGTCTGCTGCCGACAGCTCCATAGCTCAACACTTAACTGCTGCGCCACCAGGGAGACCCTGGGCCTTGCAATCTATCTCTGTGTCCCCAGGACCTATTCATGCTCGGGAGATTATAGAAGCGATTAAGTATTTCTTGAATAAATTTAAATAGCAAAATCAAGTTTTCTATGTATTATATTCTACAAAATTTCCCTGGGTCATCTACCTAAGAAATTGACTAACTAGCAGACATAATGTCTTTGCTTAAAACAATTTTGGTGAATATTACCTAACTTTTATTATCTTCATATCACCTAACCTTTATTTCCTATATTTTCTTTAATGAGTGGTCCCTATTATATTTTTTTTAAGATTTTTTTTATTTATACATACAAGCTGGGGTACAGGCCAGAGGCGTGGGGTGGTGAGAGGGTTCACCAGAGACAGAGTGGGGAGCAGAAGAGGCAGATCAGAAATACACTGCTGAGGGGAGCAGCGGGCGAGGCAGAGAGGTCTACCACACCATGTGGGATTCTCCCCAGCCGGGCGTCGAACTTGCATCACGCACTGCCAACAGCTCCACAGCACTGCGCCACCAGGGAGGCCCAGTGGTCCCTATTCTAAATCTTTTTTTTTTTTTTAATCAAAACCTTCATAGAAATGGTTTATATCCATCTTTTTTCAGATTCTCTTCTGCAAAGCCCTGGAATTCAACCATAATGTCAGATACTCTATGGGTACAGGAGAACCAGGGGCAGGCAGAGCTCTGACTTCTCCATCCTGTTCCAATCAGACCTGGTCTATTTTTTTCTGTTTTGTATATTGGATTTCTAAATAGAACTTCATGTGGAAAGGGGGAGCTATTGGAAATAAATAAATAAATAGAGCAATAAATAAACAAACAAATAAATAGATTTAATGATTGGCAGGAATCTGGGGTGTGTGTAGGTTAAATGGATTTTCCTGGGACTGTTCTACAAAACATGTTCCTACTTTTGTTTGCTATCAGCATATGGCATTACAGGATCTTCCACTGGGCGACTCCCTTGTGTTGACAGAGCTCCAACAGCTTTCATAGGAAGCTGGGCCTCTGGCAAGTGTGTATGTGAGGAATCTGTGCACTCTCAGATCTCAGTGTAGCCACTGAATTAATTTGGTTACTTCTGAAGAGAGGTGGCTCTATGAAATATTAACCATTCCTAGCTTCAGGGATAAAGGCTAAATTCCTGCTGTGTCATCAGCACTTTTGGGCATGTAACTTTTCAAGTACTAGAAAAATTCCTTCCTTACTTCATCTCTGTTAGTGGTGGTTTTATTCCTCCTGGCTTTTTCTTTAGTATGTCTAAGTGAACTTGCAATAAAAATTCAGAAAGTTTATCAGGGTTGTTGTTGTTTCAAAGACTGGATCTTACTCTTTGTGATACCAACTTTAAATGGTTATGGGAAATTTTATAATTTCAACTGAGATTATTTTCTTCTAATTTATTTGAAATAGTTCTTTAAGTTCTTTATGTATTTTATTTGAACTGCATTTTCAGAATACTATTTCCTGAGCATAACTTAATAATTTTATAGCTTCCTATTTTCTTTGTTTTGATTTCATTGTTTCAAAATTTAGGAGACTTCTATCCTTTTTGAATTGTAAAATGGTAGCAGCAAATCTTTATTCCTATCATGATTCTTAAATTGTTTATCTCTTATTGTGATAAAAAATAAACATAGAACATGAAATTTGCCATCTTAGCAAAAAATTTTAGAGTACATTAAATATTGCTAACTATAAGCACAATGTTGTACAGTGAATCTCTAGAACATTTTCATATTGTGTGACTGAAATTTTACACCTATTGAACATCAACTCCCCATTTTCCCCTTCCTTATGCCCTTGGTAATCAACTTTCTGGTCAAATGAATATGACTCTATTTTGGAAACTGCGTATAATTGGGACTATACAGTATTTGTCCTTCTGTGGTTGTTTTATTTCACTTAGAAAAATACCATAATGGTCTCAATTTTCATAAGACAGGAATTACTTATTTTTTGTGGTTTAATAATATTCCACTGTATGTACGCAGTCATACCCCACTAAGAACATTTCAGTCAAGGATGGATTTATGAGTGATGATTGTATAAAGGTTTTCCCTGTATATAACCTAGATGTGTATTAGGCCATACTGTCTCAGCTTATGTAAGTAAACTTCATGATGTTCACACATTGACAAAAATTACTTAATGGCACATTTCTCAGAGTGTTTTCCCCCCCTTAAGTGACACATGACATATACCTCATTTTATTTATTTATCTGTCTGTGTACAGTTCCATGGTTTTAACCTCTGGTTATTGTGAATAAGGCTACAATGAATGGGAATGCAAATATTTCTCTGAAAACCTGATTTCAATTGTTTTGTATAAATACCTAGATGTAGGCTTGCTGACTCATACGAGAATTTAAATTTAATATTTTTTAGAAGCATCCATTCTGCTTTTCAAAGCCACTATATGGTTTTATATCCTACCAACAGTGTGCTGGGGTCCAATTTCGCCACATCCTGGCTAATATTTGTTATTTTCTGAAAATGGCTTCCCTAGCAGGTGTGGCATATTTCATTGTGTTTGTGGTTTTTATTTCCCTGATCACTAGCAATGTTGAGCACCTTTTCATATACCTGCTGGCTATTCATCTGTCATCTCTAGAGAAATGTCTTTTCAACTCTTTTGCTCATTTAAAAAAAAATGTGTTTTCCTTAGATCTTTTTAATATTAACCTTTTACCAAATATATGGCTTGCAGTTATTTTCTACCATTCCCACATTACCATTTCATTCTGTTGATTGTTCCCTCTGTGGTACATAACTTTTTCTTTTTTTAGTTTAACATAATCCCACTTGTCTATTTTTGCATTTGCTGCCTGTGTTTTTGTTTATATAGCCAAAAAAAAAAAAATTCATTGCCAAAACCATTAATCTGGAGCTCTTCCTTTGTTTTTTCCTAAGAGTTTCCCTGTTTCAGGTCTTATATTTAAATCTAGTAAATTTTGAGTTGTTTTCTCTATATCTTGTGTGATAAGTCCCAATTTCATTCATTTGCTTGTGGATATCCACTTTCCCCGCACTATTGAAAAGATAATCTTTTTCTCATTGAGTATTCTTGTTATCCTTGTGAAAAGCCAGTTAATCATATATGTTGGGGTTAATTTTGTGTTCTCTGTTCTGTACCATTGGTGTGTATGTCTCTATTTATGCCACTGCCATAGTGTTTTGGTTATTATAGATTTATAATATGTTTTAAAACAAAAAAGAAAACTACAGCTTTGTTTTTCTTACTCAGGAGTCTTGGTCATTCTGGTTATTTCATGGTTCCATATGAATTTTAGAATTTATTTTTCTGTTTCTGTAAAATGTCTTTGGGGTTTTTACAGGGATTTCTTTGGATCTGTAGACTATTTTTAGTTGTATGGAAATTTTATTCTCTTTGATGCTATTGTAAATGGATTGTCTTCCTTTCTTTTTGGAATGTTTGTTGTTACTATGTAGAAATTCAAATTGTTTTGCATGTTGATTTTGTATCCTGCAACTTTATTGAATTCTTTTTACTAGTTCTAAGGGTTTATTTGTGGAATATTTAGGGTTTTCTACATATATTGCCGTAACCAGAAATAATTTTCTTTCTTTTCGAAATTAGTTCCATCTAGATCTTTTTCTTTTGTAATTGCTCTGGCCAGGATGCCACAACTATGTTGAATAGAAATGATAAAATTGGGCATCCTTTCCTTATTCCTGCTCTTTGAGAAAAAAAATGTCAGTTTTTCAACACCAAGTATGATTTCTGTAAATGAATCATCTTTTACGTTGTGCCAGCCTGGCACCAATGCAGGTTCCCATGATTCATGCAGATGGGCAAGAATGAGTCCTGGAGTCCTTGGTGGCTGGTAGACATTTTATTACATCTTTCTTGCGAGGTGCCAGGTACAAGACAGGTAGGGTGGCCAGGGGGCCAGGAGGCCAGCAGGCTTCTTAGCCACTGGCAAACCTTCACTTTCTCAGGGCTCTCTGGTGGCATCTCGGGATCTCGCTGCTGCCGCTTCTGCCATGTGCTCTCTCCACTGCTGCTGCGCTCTCCTTCCTCATGTTCTCTGCGACTCTGCCTCGCAGCATGGACATGCCATGCTACGCTGCGTCATGCCACAATACACCCCGCCCTTCTTCAGGTGCCCGTTTTCAGGCATGCCTGTAGGCCTACAGAAGCCTATCACTGAGGGGGGTAGGCGGAAAACCCTGCTAACTTGTCTGCCTACCCTACAATCCAGCCCCTCAGGGTTTTTCATCAACCATTCTTAACATAAGTTTCCCTTGGCAAATACAAATACTGCAGCCATAACCCACCCAAATAAACAATGCAGCAAAATATAACAAAATACAAATAAGCCTAGGCAGGTCACCAACCTATGGGCAAAAGATGAGCTTATTGGTCCCAGCACACCATCCACCAATTTGCTGTCAAAGGTACTGCTCATTTGAGGGGGGGGCCACTCATGGCATCTGCCGTCACACACGAAGAGCCGTCAGACTTCCCGGTCTTCTCCAGCTGTGGTCTCAGCCACAAGCCACACTTTGCATCCACCTCCAGAATGCACTCAACTCTTGAGATTGGTGATACTACCCTTTGGGGGGTCAGTCGCCTAATCTCCAGGGGTACTCTCCGCTGTCACTCCAACATTTGGCTGTCACAGACACCAATGTGATGCACAGATCCTGCACTCAAGCCAATGCTTTGCACATGCACGTAGGTTGGGATCTGTGGTTACAAGCTCCACATGTTGCCTTTCTTGGGTCTCCTCTTTGGGAGTGGTCACCACCACAAGCCATCTTCCCCACCTGTCCCCCAAGGATGGGTTCCTCAGCACCTCACCCTTCGTCCATTGTCAACAGGGCATCACACACAGGTGATTTTAAGAGACTCACTGGCCTTCTTTAGCATACTGCTTAACAGCCACTCAGGTTGGCACCAACTTTTGCCTTAACTAAGTTGGCTTTTTTGATACCTCTCCTCTGCCCGGCTGCAGAGAACTTGGCAAGGGATACTGTTGTGCCAGCCTGGCACAACAGCCAGTCTTGGGCTGCTCTCACGTCTGCCCCTCCCTGCCTGCCCTGGCCATTGCCTCTCTGGGCTGTGTCCCGGGGAGTGCCGGGCAGCTCACAGGCTGCTTTTGGCCACCAAGGCCCACCAGCCACTCCCAATTCCCATCCTCTGGGGTGTACAAACAATACCTTCCACCCCCAGGGTCCAATAAGCGTAACATCAACCTGCCAGAGTTCCTCCACCTTCTGGCGGGATTGTTAGTCACAGTCCATCGGCCTTTTTCCTTGTGTCAGCACTGGATGAGCGCCAAATCATGGCCCTTCCTTCTCCAACAACTCTGCTGCCTCAGCGGTCCTGGGCTGGTCCTCGTGGGCTATCTCCTCCTCCACTTGTCTCATACCGCAGTTCCTGGACCTTGTCCACCTCCAGTGCTCATACTGTGTCTTTGGTCACCACCGGTGCCGCCATCTCTCTGTCCCTCGTGAGGGCTTCAGAGGGCTCCATACCCATCTGCATTGAATCATCTTGTCGACTATGCCAATTGTTGTGCCAGCCTACTGTGCCAGCCTAGCACCAATGCAGGTTCCCATGATTCATGCAGATGGACAAGAGTGAGTCCTGAAGCCCTTCGTGGCTTTTTAGACTTTTAATTACATCTTTCTTATGAGGCAGCCAGGTACAAGGCAGGTAGGGTGGCCAGGGGCCAGGATGCTAGCAGGCCTCCTAGCCCCTGAGCAAATCTTCACCTTCTTGGGGCTCTCTGGTGATGTCTTGGGGTCTCGTTGCTGCTGCTTCTGCTGTGTGCTATCCCCGCTACTGCTGTGATCTCCTTCCTTGTGCTCTCTGTGTCTTTGCCTTGCACATGCCATGCCACGCCACACTACACCACACCCCACCCTTCTTCAGGTGCCTGCCATCAGGCACGCATATAGGCCTACAGAGGCCCATCACCGAGGGGGTAGGCGGAAAACCCTGATAACTCTTTCACCTACCCTACATATACTAAGGTAATTCCCTTCTGTTTTTAGTTTATTAAGTGTTTTTATCCTCAGTAGTTGTTGGATTTTGTCAAATTATTTTTCTGTATCTAATAATAAGATCATGTGATTTTTATCCTGTTTTCTATTAATGTGGTGTATCATAGTGACAGATTTTTAGATGCTGAACCATCCTTGTAGTTTAGGTATAAATTCCTTTGGTCATGATGTATTATTTTCTTAATATACTCTTTATATATTCATTTATTCTTGTCCCTTTTTTTCTTGCAGTGTCTTTTTTCTGGCTTTGGTATCAGGGTAATTATGATCTTCCAACATGAGTATTAAAGTATTTCCTCCTTTTATTTTTTTTTTGGAAAGCATTTGAGAATAATTGATACTAGTTCTTTGAAGGTTTGGAAAGACTTACTAGTAAAGTCATCTGATGATCCTGGGTTGGTCTTTGGGAGCCAATAACTTCTTGGGAAATTATTGATTACTGATTCAATCTTCTTGCTAGTTATGTCTGTTCAGACTTGTTATTTCTTAATGGTTTTGTCTTGGTAGGTTGATTATGTTTCTAGGAATTTATATCTTGTAGGTTATCTATTTTGTTGACATGAAACTATTCGTGGAAATCTCATAATCTTTTTTACTTCTGTGGCATCAGTTCTAATGTCTCCACTTTCATTTCTGATTTTATTAATTCAAGTCCTCTAAAATGTATTAGGCCTACTGAAATTTTTTTTTAATTTAGCTAAAGTTTGTGAATTTTGTTGATTTTTAAATTGTTTTTCTAGTTTCTATTCCATTTATTTCTGCGTTAAGAGCTGCCATTCCTTGTCTTCTGCTATGAACTTAGTTTCTTTTTCTTTTTCTATTCCCTTGAAATGTAAAGCTAGGTTGTTTGGGATTTTTAAGATATGTAAGCATATATTTCTATAAACGTCCCTACTAGTACATCTTTTGCCACATAATTTCAATATATTGTACTTTTATTTGTTTCAAGATGGCTTCTAGTTTCCCTTTCATTTCTTATTTGAATTATAAGCTGCTTAAGAGTGTGTTGTTTCATTTCCACATATTTGTAATTTTTCTAATTTTTTCCTATCATTTTCCAATTTCATTCCATTGTCGTCAGAAAAGAAACTTGGTATAGTTTAGTCTTAAACTTGTTAAGGTTTCTTTTATGATCTGACATATGATCTATCCTGGATAATATTCCAAGTGCACTGACAACTTGCTGTCCCATGGAACATTCTACACATGTCTGTTAGACCTTTTGATTTAGAATGTTGCCCAGATCCTCTGTTTCCTTGTTGATCAATTGTCTGGATGTTCTACCCATTATCAAAACTGGAGCAGTGATGCTCCATTACTATTGTTTTGTTTCTGTCTGTTTACCTCTTATCTGTTGATGTCTGTTTCCTCTATTTAGGTGCTCTAATACTGAGTGCTTGTATACTGATAATTGTCATATCATTCTGGTGAATTAGCACTTTTATAATTATATAATGGCCCTAATTTTCTTTTGACAGTTTTTAACTTAAATTCTGTTTGTCTGATATGAGTATGGTCTTCCTTGCTCTTTTGGCAACACTTTGCATAGAATGTCTTTTTCCATCCTTTTAGTTTTAGCCAATGTGTATTCTTGAATCTAAAGTGATCCCTGTAGACAGAATATAGTAGGATATATCTATATAGATCTAACTATCTGTCTGTTTATCTCTCTCTCTCTCTCTCTCTCTCTCTCTCTCTCTCTCTATATATATATATATATATATATATACATATACATGCGTGTGTGTGTGTGTGTGTGTGTGTGTGTGTGTGTGTATTAGCCACTGCCTTTTGATTGGGGGAATTTAATGTATTTACATTTAAGGTAATTATTGATAAGGAAGGGTTTCCTGTTGCCATTTGTCCAATGTTTTCTGTTTAGTAGCTTTTTGTCCTTTTTTTGCTGCTTTGCTTGGGGCTTCTTTTATGTTTTTAGTAACACGGTTTGATTCTTTTTCTTTCCTTTTTTTGGCTTACCTTATGTAGATTTTTTTTGTGGTGATCATTAGACTTAAGATCTTATAGTTATACTCCCTGGTGGCGGCGCAGTGGTTAAGTGTTATGCTGTGGAGCTGTTGGCAGTGGAGATGCGAGTTCGACACCCAGCCAGGGAGATTCCCACATGGCCATGGCGTGGCAGACCTCTCCTGCCTCGCCTGCTGCTCCCCTCAGCAGTATGTTTCTGTCCATCAGCCTGTTTTGCTCCCCACTCTGTCTCTGGTGAACACTCTTGCTGCCCCATACCTCTGGTCTGTATGCATAGATAAATAAATCTTAAAAAAAAAAGATCTTATTGTTACAGGGCAACCCCAATATTCATTGGGATGCCTGACTGTGGGTTCTCACCCGTGCGCTTAAAAAGACTTATAATAAGAACAATTTCAGGCACTCAGGAAAACATTAATAAAAGGTTTATTTACAAAAAGGGAAGGGAAATAAAAAAAATGAATAACTCAAGGGATAAAAGAGAAAAAGAGACAGAGAGATAAATCTCCAAATATGTCCTACCAGATCCAAAGAGCTGGAAATCCCCAATGGCACGCTGTAGCCCGGCGAGAAGCAAGAGCCCCGCCAAGATCCTAAACCCTCGTTATATAGCCAACATGTCTGCTTAACTCCACCCCTCAGTTCCCAGTAATCCTCTCTTTGGGATGATGATGGAATTAAGGGATTAGTAGCCCTTAGTGTCTTGGATCTCTTTGGTCTGAGGTGGGGTCCATAAACCTTCCTGTGGAGTTTGTTGCAGACGTCCTTTCCCCCCCCCCAACATTATAACAGTCTTTTATATTAATAACTTCAACCATAAACAAAACTACAGTTTTACCTTTTTCCCCTACTTCTTTGATATTATATATCCATTACCCTGTATTTACAATTATAATTATTTTTATATCCTTTAACATTAATACCAAAATTAAGTGATTTATCAACCTCTGTTATAGTGTCACAGTATCCTATACTTGTTACATATGCATGTTTTCCAGCAAACTTTATACTTTCACATGTTTTTTTGTTGCTGATTAGCATTTTTTAAAATTTCATCTGAAGAATTCCCTTTAATATTTTTGTAAGGCAATCCTAGTGGTGATGAACTACATCAACTTTTGTTCATCTGGAAATGTCTTTATTGTGCTTTCATATTTTAAAGGACACTCGTGCTAGATACAATATTATTGGTTGGCAGATTTTTTCCTTCAGCACTTGGGATTTATCAGCTTCAAATTTGATTCTTGTTTGTATTTTTTCTTTGTGAAATTTTCATTTTATTCATCCATTTTTTTCCTTTAGTTCATTGACCTTTATGACTGTTATTTTGAGTTCTCCGTCAGGTAATGCATACACCTCTATTTCTTTTGTGTTGGTTTCTAGAGGTTTATTTTTTCCGCTTGATTGGGCCATTTTCTACTGTTTCTTCATGAATCTTGTAACTAGGTATTTGTATCCATGTGTTTGGAAAAACAACTAATTCTCTTCTTATTGGTCTGGCTTCATACAAGGGAAACCCTTCACCTATCAATCCAGTTAGAGAGTCTGTCAATGTGTCTCTAATTACACACCCTCACAAACAAATCCTTTGTGTAGATGCCTAAGTGAAGGAATATACTAGTTTCATTTTTTTTTTCCCAGAAGCTTGTAATCTCTTGCTCCCTCTGCTGTCTGTCTGCTATACCACAGGTCTTTTGAAGTAGCAGCATGATGCCCAGTTTTTGTGCTTGTTTGTTGTTGTTTTTGCTCTCAGTAACCTTTAGGTTATATATTATGTTGGGTCACATCAGTTTCCTGAGTTTGAATTAGACAGATTATGATCCCAAAGGCAGTTCTTAGAAACCTTCAACCTTGAATACGTGCTGCGCTCTTCACTTTTCCCCTGAGGAAGAGGCTGGTGAACTGTCTTAGCTTGTGTGGCCACTGTACCAAAAACTCCCTGGAGATGTAGAATGCTGCTCAGCTTTTGTTGTTACTGTTGTTTTCAACCAACCAGGTTATGCTGGGCCTTGTCAGTGTTCCCAGACAAGCAAGACAGAACCGATCCCTTTGGCAGTCCTCACTGCACAAAGCCAAGGAGTTAGATGGATAGCCTAATTTTCTTTTTCCCCGCTCTATGAAGAAGCCAGGAGCTAGGAGTTTCCTCTGATCACAGTCACTGTATTGGGCAAGGAATGATGGTGAAAGAGGTCCAAAAATTTTCTTATTGGTATTAATGAAGTTGGTTTTATGCTCACATGAGTGTACAGGGGCCTCTTAACTGGTTTCTAGATTCCTGATAAATGAAATTTGTCCATGCTTTGTTGCACCAATATCCCTGTGGTAGGAAGAAAGGCTTGACGATTCTTATTCTGATGTTGTTCATGCCACTCTTTAATCTTATTCATTCTTTAGATGTTTTATTTTTTATGGAGTTAATCAATATATGTTGAACACCAATAAGTGGCAGGTGTTCTGTAATGAACATAACCAGTGAGTTGTCATCTTCTTAAAAATCTTACCATTTAGCTGCAGGATCTTAATAACAGATTTTCAAAAAGATAAAAATAAATTAAGCTTTGAGTAAAAAGAGAATAAAAAAGAAGTAACTGTTGATAGATAATGCTTTCACTGTGTTCAGAGCCTTCTATCCTATGTAAGCTCAATTCTACCTATTTCTTCAGTTCATTCTGAACAGGGTAGAGAATCTTGGATATGACTGAAAATAGCAGGGCCAGTTGTCAAATTCTTCCTTTCTGTTCATCAAATTAGTAATGTTCAGACCATAGAGCTGCCCTTAGTAGAATGGGTTAGAAAGTCTTGCAAATATACTACCAGTAAGAAATTAAAAAGTCTTAGATATTGGTATTAACGTAGATGAAACCAGATTTGGGCACATAAAATTATCTTTTTGTGAGCAAAACTGTTCTGGATTGGTGAATACTTTTCTAGTTCTGATTATTTGCTCTTTTCCATCAGCTGAGTCATTGAGGTTCCAGCCTGATGTGTGCTGGACCCCCTAGGTCATGGCAGTTTCAAAGCCATAGTTAATTTAATACTAGATGAATTATAATCAGCAATTGATGAATTTCAAAAGACTAGAAGATTTCAGGTCAGAAAAGACTAACCACAATCCATGATTTAAAAAATCTGTCTTCAAATGGAATGGTCTAGTTTTATCCAGATCTTGTAAAAATAAAAATGAAACTAAACTTCTCTTAATTCAAATTTTGTCTTTTAATCATGCTACTTTCCTTTAGGCCAAAAAAATGGTAGACCTTATAGTCTCATTTCCCACTTTTCTCTAATCCAGTTTCATTTCTGCCTTTTCCTGTTCTACTTTTATCTCTACCATTTCAATCAAATAAATCACTATTAGGTTTTCCCACAACCTATCTAGCATGAAGTGGTTTTACATATTCTTAGAGAATTCTACCCCACTTTGGGACAAATTTTGTAAATTTTCTGCTTAAATCTGGGGTTAGGTATACAAGGTATTATCTATAGAAATTAATTTGCAAATATAAACCTTTTTATGTTAGCAACTCAGTTTCCTAGCTGATATTATTTTTCTCCTTCCACCATCCCTACTACCCAATCACTGAGTTCTTTTTTTTCTGCATTTGCCTCTGTTTTCTTTTTTTCACTCTGGAATGTTCTTCCTTCCTCTTGACTTGCTGGCAAATGTTTTTATCATTCATGAATCAATTTCTCTAAGGAACAATCTCTGGGCCTCTTTCTATTGTCTTTCCTCCTTGCTCCCAAAGTGGGTTTCCTTGTCCATTTCTCTGATACGATGACTATCAGAATTAAGAATCAATTTAACTGCCGTCCCCTAATAGAATTATTCAATCATTGCTTCCTCTAAGCTTACCTTGAGATTTTAATTTCTCTCCTTCTGTTTAGCTTAAGATACATATAATTTCCCCATTCCATGGACCTCAATTTTATGTGAATATCTTCTGTATTTTGGTTATACTTTCTTAAGGTTTCATTTAATTTTGTGAGGACATCCATATACATTTCAAGACTGCACAACACTTTGCTAAAACCTCTAACTCTAGAGGTTGTCACTATGAGTTCAGGTACAAGTCCATCCATTTACTAGCTTTGGGGAGTTAATAAAACTGAGGAAATTTACTTAAAATGTCTGTGTCTCAGTGTCTTCATCTATCAGTGGGTTCTTTCATTAGATTAAAAGAGAAAAAAACTTGAAAACCTCTTCGCACAATGTCAGATATTTAGTAGATACTCTTATCAACTAACTTACATTTTATTAAGTCAAGGTGAAATAGTAAAATCAAACTCATGCTCTTCTTTATCTATTTTAACATGAACTTATTTCCTATGTCTTTAGATAAAAATTAACTTGTACATCATATCAATTATATTTTCTGGTGTGTTCATGTACAGGTATGGTAGCTTTCTTTTACTGATAAAGGAGAGCTCTTAGAGAGACGGTTCTGATAACTGATAGAACAGTTTAAGTCTGCTCAAACTCATCTCATAATACCTGATAGAGATGCACCATCTTTTCATTGTTTTGTAGCTTTTAACCATGATAGCAAAGTAACTCAAAGAAAGACTTATTTTGCAAACATTGGATTTTGTTCATTTTTCTTTTCTTTTTTTAAATTGTCAATATTGATATTATGAAATATTTACAGTTTTTTTATGTTAAAATCCTTATGATTTCCATTATGTGGTTTCTAGAAGTAGAAAATTCATTTGCATTGGGGTGGGTACATAGTAGCTGCCAGAGGGAATTTGACCTACCCATGGATAGACATTTTGTTCAAATGTAGACAAAAATGATATTCTTTTATTTATACAATGAATCTTTGATAGCTTCTTAGCTTTCACAAGTGGAGAGCAAATCTAATTTTAATGTGGCTGATGGGTAGAGCAGATCATTATCCTCCCAGGGTCCTGTCAGAAAATACTATATCTTCAGTCTCACAGCCAAGCAATACTTTCCCAAATACTTGGATTAAGTTATAATCTTGATGGAATTATTTTTATTTATAGAGTTTGAAATTAGCCCTTAATTAATTTAGATTATTATAGAAATAGGCTATATTTATTGGGCTCTTTTTTTTAAGATTTACTTATTTATACATACAAGCTGGGGTACAGGCCAGAGGCGTGGGGCGGCAAGAGGGTTCACCAGAGACAGAGTGGGGAGCAGAACAGGCAGATCAGAAATACACTGCTGAGGGGAGCAGCGGGAGAGGCAGGAGAGGTCTGCCGCACCATGTGGGATTCTCCCCGGCTGGGCGTCGAACTCGTTGCCGACAGCTCCACAGCGCAGCGCTCAACCGCTGTACCACCAGGGAGGCTCGTGGGCTCTTAAAAATTATTTTTACTTCGGCTATTGGTCTTCATTGAAAGAATTGATAAAAAATTGCATTAAAACTTTTTTTGCATTTACCGCATAGTTAATTTTGAAGGTTTCACTTCAGCAAGTCCACAGGAAAAATTTATGTCAGATACCAGTATCTGAATAATTGTGCTCTTCTAGAATCCATTTATTCACTCAGGAATCAATTAAAAATATTCATTGTTTAACATATGGAACTCACTATAATAAGCATTAGATATAGTCATTACTAAATTACTTTTCTGTACTTAGATTTATGTTTGACTTGCTGAAGATTGAAAATGGACACATTAAAAAAAACACCATAGTGTGTCAAATTCAGTTAAGTTCTATGGAGAAAGAAAAAAAAGAAGACTAAGTAGGTTGAGGCATGACTAAAGCAAAGATTTTCCTTTTAGTTAAAGTGGTCAGGAAAGGTATGATTTATTGATATTTGAGCACTATAAGAAAAAGACTAAGAAAAAGTGTGAGTGAATAATGTATATATTGAGAGGAGGAACTTTGTGGAGAAGTGTCAGAGCGCTGAGATAAGAATATGTTTGGCATACTCAGAAGTCAGTGAGATCATAGAGTAGATATGTGCAGTGTTGTGATGTATATTTTCAGATTTTGTGTTAAAATAGGGGGGATTGAATAAAGCTGTATTAAGTATATTTTGCTGAGTGATGAATTACTCCAAAACTCAGAACCTGAAAGCAACAAATCTATTTATTTCAGAGTTTCTGTGGGTCAGTGATTTGGGAGTAGCTAAGCTAGGTCTTTCTGAATCTGGGTCTTTCCTGAGGTTGTAGTCGAGCTGTTATCTGGGGCAATAGTCATCTGAAGACCTGACTGGTAGATTTGCTTCCAAGATGGCTCACTTACCTAGCTGTTGGCAGGAGGTGTAAGTTGCTTGCTAACTATTTGTAGGAGAGTTTAATTCCTTGCAGGGTGTTACATTGAGACCCCAGTTCCTTGCTGGATATTCTAGGAAGTCTTGGTTCTGTACTATGGAGCTGCTTGAGTATATTCATGGGATGGCAACTGACTTCATCTTATAAGTGATCCAAGAGAGCAAAGTCATAATGTCTCTTAGAACATAGCTTCTGAAGTTTCATGCTGTGACTTATTCAATATTTTATTAGTAACATGGATCATCCCTAGTCAATGTAGAAGTTGACTAAACAAACACATGGAATCCTGGGATGTGGGGATATTTTTGAAGACTGATTTCATAAAAACCCTTGTAGAAAACTCACAGTTAAGACATGAAATGCTCTCACATAAAGAACACTATAAAGAAGTAAGTCTTGTTATATGAATGGTCCACATGGAAACATGTCTCCACTTTTGTAGAAGACAAGCAGGGATGGGGCAGTGCTCTAATACAGCAGTACTTGTCATTGCTAAAGAAAAATGATCTCAAACTTTATTGATTTTTGTACCCTTATAATAAGAATGCCTAGGACATCGATTCCTCAGTCATTATCTACCCATGATAGGGTAACTCTACATGCTAAATATTACTGAGATAATTTTTCATATTTTATTCTGCAAAAATGAATATAAGTAGAAGTTGTACTATTCCCCCTGCTGAAATTTAGTGAGTGACTTAGACCATACACCTCAGTGTTAGATAGCTTATACACTTGATGAAAAGATGAAGATCACAATCTCACATGATGAAAAATGAAAGAGAAAGAGGAGGGGAGGTGAGGAGGAGCAGGATAGTGTCATAGATAATCCAAACCATAGAGGTCAAAACGGAAAAGATAAACAAGCTGTGACTTATTTCACTGCTGCTTTCTTTCCCCCTACAAATGGCAAATCTCTCCCATACCCTTCTCTGCTTTGTACTTTGTACTAGAAGCTAGATAGGACATTTGACAAATCTACTAATAGTATTAAATTTACCAACAGTATTAAATCTATAAACAATATAAGTCCAGCAAATCTACACACAGTATTAACTTTTCAGCTAGTCTTCCACATGGTGCAAAGGGAGAAATCTCATTGTAAGTTGGGTGAAATCCTAAACATAATGAAGATTGTAGACTAGTAATTGTTAGGGTTCCAAAGTCATTCAGTTTAATTCCAAAATTATTTGGAATAATTTTGATATGACTTTTCTATCCCAATGTGTATGGTTCTATGATTTATAGATATAAGGAAAGAAGAAGAAAATTCTTTAGCAATTGTCTATTCCTATAGGCAAACATGGATTAAAAATAGAAAAAAGAATTTCAAGAGAATCTTTTGACTATAGAGATTGCTTCTACAAATTTACATTCTTATGAATAAATCCCAGTGCAATGTGCAAAAATTACTAAATGACCCCAAAGTTAAAATTCCATTCTCTCCATTTAAGTTTGCTTTTTGTAGTTATGGACTCTTGTGGCTAAAACACTTCTATATTTTAGAAATCAGATAACATTATCAGTGTTTATCTAAATGCTGTCATATTTTCATATGTGACATAAAGAAATGCTATTTCTTATTGAATAAATGGGTTAATATATTTTAGATAATTGTAGATGTTTACAAAAAGACCTGTATGTGGATATCCACATTTAATCAAAATTACTTGGCTTGTGATTTAACTTAAAAAAAAACAAGAAATGTCTAATATAATTTTACCAGGATGGTAATTTTTTTTGGCAAAGAAAGGAGAGCTAGTATCATCTTTTTAAGTGTTTTTTTCCTTTTCTCTAAATGCAAAACTCTGGAAAGAATATTAGCTTGTTTCCTTGTTCAGCTTAAGGCATCTTTCTCTCCAACTGTCTAAAAAGTTATTGATTTTATTAATTAATTAATTTTTAAAGTTATCGATTTTAATGTGTTACTTTCTCATTGTACTTACTTTAAACTGGAGAAGTATAATTGCCCTGCAAATGGTGGCATCTGTAAAACATGTGTTCCTATTTATATTTTAAAATGTTACAAAGATGCAGGAAAAATCAGTGTGTTCTATTAGTATAGGGTAGGTGTATAAAGACTATTTATAGCTTTCATTTTGAATTGAGAAATATTTCTCTGGAATTACATGGAATGAGAAAAAAATTCACCCATATTTAGTTTTGGAGATTTAGAAGGGAAATAAACTGCTAATGAATTTTCTTGGGTGAGTGATGATAGATGTATGTTACTCTGCTTTCTTAATTTTTCATAATCATCTGATTATTAATTTTATAATCAGGAAAAATGTGGAATGGAAAAGAATTAGGAATGAGGTAGTTTTATGATATTGCCCATAATAAAATATAGCCTTGCATATTTTAAAATTAAGATAACTGGACAGCTTTATGAATCTTGGAAGCCTTGAATGAACATTTGAAAGAACTGCACAAAATTTGGAAGCCAAAAAAAGACAAGCATTATTTTGGGCTTTAGGAGTGAATACTTCCAGTCTTTGATGATTGTAGGCAAATTTCAGGATAGACGTTCATATAGAGCCAGACTATAAATGGATGGTAGTTACTCCCTGGAGTAGTTTTATTTTCAGATAAATTTAGAAAAATCCTGAATCTCTTCCTGAGTGAACAACAGCGAAACTTGGACTCTTTCCAAGAGAGCATAGAGGGATTTATCCAGAGTCTAAATTTCTGTTGCACTAGGGATGTCAGATAAGTATGTGAATGGAGAATATCGCTATCAGTGGATTTGCAGGTCTCTGTAGTCAATTCTGTGTGTATAGACTAGACGTGAGTACTTATGATTTTAGATCAGAGAGCAGGACTAGAGTCATCTCCTGCGCATAGAACAAATAACAAGACAATAACTGGCCCTGCTCATCCTTCTATCCGTGGGAGGCCCTGAATTGTCTATCCTACAAAGACAAACAGGAACGGAAATATAACTGACCGACAAAATAAGAGGCATCTAATTAAATTTGAATAGTCAAGGCTCAAAAAAAAAAAAACAAGGAAGGTATAGTTTATGTTAGCTACAAAATAAGTAATCAACAAAAACAGATTAAATAGAGAGAAAGGAGGAAAGGAAGGAAATGAAAAGCAAACTGTAAACATTAAACTTTATTGCTTACAGTTTGGTTCAAAGACATATATATTTGTTTATATAGCATTATTCTGTATTAATGGACCCTACTTTTTTTTCTACATTAAAGAAAATAAAAACCTAAAAGAATTTTTACTGTAGGTTCTGATCATATTAATGAAACTTCTTCTCTACCTTATAGATACAGATAGTAATGTTCCCAAGCATTAAAAGATGGAGTGTTATTAAAGTAAAAACCAAAATAATAAAAACAATGACCACCTCAACAACAAAAAAGCTTGAGTTACCTGGAACTGTGGCTGAGATCTTAGCACAGGGCATTCTGAAAGTATGCTGATGATTTGCATCATGTCCATTCAGTATCTGCTATAGGAATACAAACTATCCTGTCTTATCAGCGGTTGAGGATGTAGTTTAGAGGAGGCAGTAGCACTATAGAAGACATATATTTATGTTCCTATTGAGATTATGTCAACCTTACTAATAAAGAGAGTTAACATTTCTGTAGAATTTCCTGTGCACCTGGCACCACAATCAACTTTTAAGTGTGTTAACTATTAAATCCTTTAAACATCTATAAGAGTGAGTACTGCTTTCTCTCTCTTTCCTATAGAGGAGGAAACTGAAGTTTCCCAAGGTCCCATTAGTCTGGAGTCAGCACTTTTCCCCCACTGGTTCCTTATGTTCCAGTTTCAGCACCTTTTTTTTTTTCATTTCCTCAAATGAGTCATGCTGTTTTCCCCTTCAGGGTGTCAATGTTATTTAATTATCTTTCCTATCATCCTCCTTACCTTCACCAGACCTGCTCATTTTTCCAAATATGAGTTTAAGTGTTTGTTTTGCTTTTGTTTTTAAGAGATGCATTCTTAGTACCTGGACTTCACCTTCATGCCATTTATCATGATGGTAATGAAAGTATCTTGACTTGGTGATATAATTTCGATATTGCTGCCAGCGATGTTCATTTCCAAGAGAAGTAGGGAGAGCCTATTTGTTAGCCTGGTGCTCTCCTTCGCTGTTGTGACTGAAGTGGGTGGTCACTAGGTGAATAGTTGGTGGAAAAAAGAAAGAAAGAGAGAGAGAGACAGAGAAAGAGAGAGACAGAGAAAGAGAGAGAGAGAGAGCTAGATTGAATTTCTGTGCTTAAACGAGAGCACAAAGTCCAAGATCTACTGCATATTTTTAAAGAAAACAAAGCATATGTTTTCATTTAATTTCAATGAAATAGAAACTGACACATTTTTAAAGAGTAATTAACTATTTTTATATGCCATTTTTGTTTCTCCGTGGTAAACATAAAAGCCAGTAAATACCTTCTCTCTTCATTCTCCTATGATTAAAAAATTTAAAAAATTCAAAACATAAACCCATTTTATTAATAAGCTTTACATTTAGTCTGAAACAAACTGGTTGGAAACTTAGTCATTTTCCATCCATTGGTAGATTTTCTGTGAATATTTCCTTTCATAATGAAACTATTTCAACTTAATGAAGTGTTAGTTACTGGAACAAAAATTATAGCCTCAAACGAATTAATAGTCCTACCAAATTGTGCCTGCTCTAACCACAGTCCTGTTGGGGGGTGGGGGAGGTGGTCTAGGAAGGGCTAAACAGGCTAAAAATGGGGGAAAGGAAGAGGCTTATCATCCCCATGAGGTGCGGTGCTGTGGAAACACAAAATATAGATTTTAAAATTGAAAGAAAGCAAAACAAGATTGATTTAAAAAGCTTTTTATTACATAAAACCCTAAAACCAAAATTTTGATATAAAAGCAAAAATTCTTGGCAATTTTATTAGCCTTCAAGCCTGTAATGAAAAGGCTTACGTTTGGTCTCAATATCATAGAGTTTGATAGGAAAAATCTGCATTTACACCTTCTGGTGAGTATACTGGTCTTTAAGAAAAAGACCTAAATCAATAACACTACTCTTCTTTTTGTTAAAGTTGGTTTATATTAAGTTTTATGGAGAAGAAAGTAATGACTTCACTTACTGGTGTACTAAAGAAAATAGGACACATTTTGTTTCCTTCTATCAATGAAAAAGAAACTTTTTATCTGGATGGAAAAAAAATTCTGTAATTTTACGTAGGAAATTCTGAGATCAGTGCTGAAAACATTTACAGTAAAAAAAAGGAAACCAGCATTGTTTTGCTCTAAAAATTAGAAGATACAGGAATTGCAGTAAATTTATAAATATTCTTGTCATGAATTTGAATTTTTTAAATTTGCTTGCAGTATACAGATCACCTATGCAAACAAGAACAGAATCTGGGAAGTAGAAATAACTGTAAGAGTATAATTTTAAATATTTGATTTTGTTCCGATTATAGTAAAATGAATATTAAAGATTTGTTTTACAGGCCATTGTTTTCCAGAATGAATATTAAGTTGAATGTTTCCTTAATGATAATTGTTTTATATTTTCAGCTTGAAGAGCAATTATGATTCTCTTTTTATTCTAGAATTCCATTGTCCCTATAACCTTTATAGATCTGTCTCAAGAGAAGAAAGGAACAGCATTGTTTATACACTAGGACTAGCCCTTCATAATGTTGTTAGGACAAATTCTAGTTTATTTTCCTATGAAAATAGTCATTGAATAAATCCTTTGGGTTATAAATATTTATAAGAAATATTTTCCTTCTATACATTCTTTCGTTAATAGGGAAATTCTTTTAAGTCTATTGATAAATCATGTGTGTGCTCATATTTGCATATGTGCAAACTGTTAACTAAATGTGTTTGGATATTAATGTGGCACCTGAGCTGAGGTTCATGTCATAAAAGTTTGGATTATTGTGAATGAATAAATGATTAGATAGATAATCACTGATTTTGGAAGATCAAATAACACATTAATTTTAAATTTAATCACACTGACTTAGATTGAAATACCTTTAAATTTTTCTCTGTATCATTACTCAATTTTACTTTGAATGAAAGAAGTCAAGATGCTTCTTTGATTCCACTTGTCCATTTTGTCTTTTCTATTCCAGGCCACTTATAATGCACTTATAGTGCATTATAATGCACTTATAGTGCATTCCCTAATTGCAGTGTAGTTTTTCTTTTGCTTTTTGGTGCTTTTTACAGAAATTATTTCTCTCATTATTTTTATGGCATTCAGGGATATTTTAATATTTTTATTAAAAAATAGTTATAGAATTGTGGCCTGTATTTTTATATAAAGAAATGAAGTTTATCTATGATTTTTAAAGAATTATCATGTTTCAACTTCTTTGATAGTCCCAGTTTATATTCATATCCCAACATAATTATTAATAGTGCTTTCTTTTATTGTGTGACAATATCACCTTAATGTTATTGCCTTAAACGAAATGTCCAGATTTAGATATTTTAATTTCTCCGGCAATTTTATTTTTTATAGCAATTGCAGATGTATCAATTTTACCTTATACAATTTCTTTGCCTTATTTTAAAATAAATACATTTTCTAGAAACTTTAGCTATTTTAGAGATATCTTTGGTCTGTACTCTTTGAAATGTTATTTGAATGCTTAATAATTTTTACTGATTTTGAAATATTCTAATTTTTATGTTCTTTAGTCACATGAGAGGGTTGAGGCGGTGGGTTTCTGTAAAGGAAGAAGTAGATTACTGGAAAGCAAGTTGTTTGAAACCAGCATGCCTCCACCCTTGATTTTGTTCATCTAGGGATGCTTATCCTTTATATTTCCCCAGTTCTTAGGACTTAAAACTGTCTTAGAGAGTGAATCGTTTTAAGACTCCATTATTTGGAGAGAGTAGAACATTAACTTGCATAGCAGTTTCTCAAATGAAATATTTCTCTTTGGATGGAACTGATTAACTTCAGTGTATGTTCTAGATCAGTCACACTACATAATATACACCTACCCAGATTTTTTATTGAAAATACTATCCATTTACAGTATTGAGAATGAGAGCTAAAGAATGAGAAATAGGCAACTATATGGAGTAGGGTAATAAATTATGATTTTAAAAGTCCCAAATGAGAATTAATAGACAAAGAAAATATAGGTTAAAATAGAAAAACAGGTCCTGAATTTGACTGGGAGATATGTCTTCTGACCTCACTTAGGATAAATATGGTGGAACTGTATAACTTGAAGAAACTGATGGTTATATTGTAATTTTTTTCTTCAGGTATACATAATTTAGTGGTGCTTTTATAAAGTGCAAAATAAATGAAATTAAAAATAATATAAATTTTAAAAGTGGAAAATCAGGATAGTCACAGATGAAGGAATAAATTTATGAGGAAATAAATGAGTGAAAGAGTCAAAAAATTACTGGAACTAGGTTGGGAATAGAATGAATGCCAAGGCCTTTTGGCTATCTCTGAAGGTATAAACCACATGAAATTGCTCAATAAATTTCACTGTAGCAAAAATCTCATAAGGGCATACACTTTCTATCCTTTAGACATGCAGACTAAATCTCGAAGAAGCACTTGGCAAGGATAAAATTTTAATGTGTAAAAAACAAAAACAAAAACTTAAGGCCTTCTTTCAAAGCATTTTCCATTCCCTTGATGTCCCACTGGCAAGAAACAGCTTTCGCCTTGGGAGATTTCACCCTATGTGTTAAAACTTTGGCAAGAATTACTGTCAAAGGGATTGAGTGGGTGTTCACTTGGAATTGAAATTATAACTGTGTGCTAGACATCAGAGGTCATCTTTCTGTCTATTGAAAATGTTCTAATATTCTAAATACCAAAAAAAAGATGGAGCAGACAAGGTAAAAAATTTAAGTGGATGGCTGTGGAGAAGGCTTGAAGAATTCAAAGAATATCGTTTTGTGTCCCCTACGGCACGATAAGACTTGATAGGAAGTCATAAATACACTTCAGGAAGGTAAAAATACTGGGATCTAACATTAAGTTCAGACCAAAGTTGTCCTTTCCTATCATTTGAATATACTTATTTATAAATCACATTCTTCTGTCTAAAAAAAGTTCCTGCATACATTCCAGACATTTTTTGCAATAATATGTGAGAAGAGTTTTGATCTTCTGCTTTCAATACAATTTGACTTTAAAAACATAATTGTTCAAGTAATGAGATGAACTTCTTAGGAAGAGTATTTAAATACCCAGGATGAGAAAATGTCTATGATTACTTAGCTATGTGGTATAAAGTAAAAAAAATTCTGTCTATCAATCTGTCTGTTATATGTATTGTATTCAAGATTTAAAATATATATTGTATAATTTTTGTTGGTGAAGAATTAAGAATCGAGGGAACAGACTTTTGGTTTTCTGTCTTGCTCAACTACTCTTTTCCCCCAGAGACAGCCTAGGGACATCTTGGCTGAATGTTAAGCTTCAGTACAGCATATTTAAAAACAAAAACAAAAACAAAAACAAAAACGGTGCTGGACTAATCATACTAATCAAGAAATCCTATTGCCGGGGCATTTAAAGACAAAGCAAAATAATTGCCAATTATTTTTGAGTGACTATGCAGTGATGTCTAGTTGTTACCAGGACCTGGTCTATTTTTTTCTGTGAGGGACAGTTAAGCCTGGTGTCAGCTAGTCTCTAGTTACCTAATAAACATTACATTTCTTACTCTCCCTAATGGTTATATGAGGTCATGTGACTGTTTTATATGTGATTGAATTTTTGTAATTTCTAACCCAATGTCCCCAATGTTCTAAATAAGGAAGGATTCAAAAATTTCTTGTACCTGAGAAGTGAAACTATGAAAAACCTTTAAAGAAATCACTCTAAAAGCAAAACCAAGGTAATGTCAAAAGGTCACCTGAGAATTGCTGAAATGGTCAGCAGACTTTTCATATTAGGAAGGTTCAGCACATCTTAGTCCTTAGAAAAAAATGAGGAAATACTGAGTAAGAACAAGTCAAGTTAAACTTTGACTGACCAAATAGGATAAAGGCAGAATTTGTAGGAAACATATTTAAAATTTTAGCTTGCTCCAGTAAATGGATGATGTTGTTAAAGGAGGAGTTGAGTTTGAATTCCTGCAGTTTGCTGAGTGAGATACCAGTAAATTCCAATCAATCTGGAAAAAGTTTATATACTTAGATTTTATGAGAATAACTGGAGTAATGTCTCAGTATGTAAGTTGGAAATAATCCTAATAGATCAAAATAATGGCTGTCTCCTATATTTAATATAATTATGACTTTCTTGCATTCATTTAAAAACTGGGTGTACTTTGAAGTTGATACATATCCCATAAAGATTGGATTTATTAAGTCACATACCTGCTTCCAAGGGAATATTCACTTAGCTTTGATCTAAGACTGAGTCTTTTATCACTTGTTCCTGGCTATAGAAAAATCCCAGTATGCTGGCATTAAATGCTGCCCAGAGGCTAAGAGGAGATAGTTTTCTGTCCCTTCATCCCAATAACAAGGTTTACACAGCTTCCATAGAATTTACATATTTTATTTATGCTATAAACTTTGATGAGCTAATCCATTTTATTCTTTTTTTTTTTTTTTTGGTAAAATCCTTGCTATCTTGAAGTATGATTTCTTGTAGATGTCATTCTTCTCAAAGGAACTAGGATGAGATGAGTTCATTTGCTTACCACCTTAAGATTTTACCTTTTATCAGAGAAACATTAAAGTTAAGAAAAAAAAGGCAAATTCATCAAAATTGATTTGGAAAAGTTTTGAAACTTTTTAAAATTTGATGTTGGAGGGATTCTAAATCTGTTGCAATTCTCTAAAGTTGTCTTTAAATCCTTACATCCGTAGCTGTAATCACAGTATATTTGCTTAGTTACTTAGGGACAAAATGTAAACATAATAAATAATGCTGGAGGAATAACTATCTATGCACAAGAATAAAAGGGAAAGGACCTGGGTCTTGGTTGAGTAAAACTCTGAATGAGCCAGCAATATGATGCCATTGAAGAAATAAGCCTACCTGATTTAATAAAGAGAAAAGAATACAACAGACAAAAAATAGACTAAAAGTCTGTGAAGTAGTCTTTTGATTTTATTTTTCTATCTTTAAAAAAATGTTCAGCAATGGAACATTACAAGATACATGGAAGAATAAAAAGGATTATATAATGAATGACTAATGGGATTTGTTTGTAAGCTTTGGGATGTCCAAAGAATATTTTGATTAAGGTCTTCATCTGCAATAATGTATTGTATTGAGGAGGTTTGCTGACAGTTAATCTCTACAATTCTGGACAACAAAACGAATAAATGGTAGTAAAAATAAAGGAAGAATGATAGAATTAGGCTCAAGGGGGAGCCTCCCTGGTGGCGCAGCGGTTGAGCGCTGTGCTGTGGAGCTGTGGGCAGCGCATGATGTGAGTTCGATGCCCAGCCGGGGAGAATCCCACATGGCGCGGCAGACCTCTCCTGCCTCACCTGCTGCTCCCCTCAGCAGTGTATTTCTGATCTGCCTGTTCTGCTCCCCACTCTGTCTCTGGTGAACCCTCTCGCCACCCATGCCTCTGGCCTGTACCCCAGCTTGTATGTATAAATAAATAAATCTTAAAAAAAAAAGATTTAGGCTCAAGGAAGATATTTTTTTAACATGAAGATGATGGAATTCAGTATCAAGGGATATTGCAGATGTTGAGATTGTATTCATTAGGTGCTCAATAAATCTTGCCTTTCTCTCCTATCCCTTCCTTCTCTGAGGTCTGCAAGAAACTAGATATTTGTTTTGGATGTACTAGTCTGAAGAATTGAACCAAATAATCTTTTTAAATTCCATCCTCTTTCTGTCTTTCCTCAGACTCCCTCCCTGGTTCTTTAGAAAGTGGTAGTCTCTTTCGGCAAAATTAACACAAACTGGAATGGTGAGTGTCCTTGAAAGAAGGGTCTCTGAGGAAGCTCGGCAGCTTTTTTCTCTTGGATATTGTTTAAGCCACCAATAGTACTCTAGCAGACAATTTAAATCATGGGGACCGTGCTTGGATAAATTAGAGTGTAATATTCAGTAATAGCCTCCAAACTAAGAAGATATCTTTGTCCTGTCTTTTTGAAGCAAAATCTCTTTTATAGTGAGTCTCATGTCAGGCAAACAGGATCGTTAAAGCTTCCCTTACATTCACTTGCTCTACCTACTTTTAGGTGTGTATGGTAATCTTTCAAAATATCCTAAATATTTTTCTTCAACAAATGCTTGATAAGATTGAGGGTCTAATTAAGGAAGGTGTCTCCCTGATATTCTTCCCAGTTCTCCAAAGATAGTCCTGGAGTATCTTATATGGAGAAACAGTCATAACATCAAAATGCCATTTCTTGCCCATAGCCTGAGGAAAATGCATTCTAAATGGATGTTTGTGATCATCAGAAAGACTCTTAGGATTTTGACAATTTTGAGACAGGCTGAATACCAAGAAGGTAATAATGGAATCCAGAGATTTAGGATTAAACCATGGAATGTTTTTCCTTTCTTATTGAAAGATCTACTGACTAACATGAACTGTTTTTGATGATGTGAATTCATCAATCTTTTGAGAATTTAGGTGTTTTTTTTCCCTACTAGAAGGCAAAAATAGAGGAAAACAAACAGTAGACTTGGGAAATTGAAAGTTCTGATTTGTGTTTCTAATAGGCACATCCTGAAAAAAAACTGGAAAGCATAAGTGAAATGTAAACACACAGACAGAATTATAGTGCACTGTAACCTTTAGTTCCTGTTTTTTCAGGGACATGTTTCTCACATCAAGAGATGTATGGTAATGTCTGTGGCACAAGGCAAAGTAAGATTTGTGAGATCGTCAAGGAAGATAAAATTTCCTAGGTTGTGGTTTCCATGTGACTCTGTGACTTTGTTGTGTATTGCTTGAAAATGGAAAGATAAATATCATTGTTAAAGGTTCCCAGGCAATTTCAGAATTTGAGGTTATTGATTTTCAATTTATATTCTTCTTGGCTATTGTGCTCTGGGCTGAATAGACTCAGACTTTTAACAATCTTGTTTCATTGTGGTTTCTGAAGCTCTGGGACTCTGTCTCATTTAGTTTCTTTCATACTCATGCCCCCAACACGTTCCTGTCTTTTAATGATTCTTGCCAGGCTTTGGGCATGAAATAAATTATGATATGTAGAAGATTTGACACTTGAATTTCTTTTTGCTGTAACAAACACTTAAAACGAAGTTTCCTTTATAAATCTTGAGACACCACCAACATTCCAGGAGTCCCCTGGAACCTTAAGAATAAATCTTTGTTTTCCTTTTATGCATCAGAATCTTATTTTGTCTCATGACCATTAGACACTAACAGAGAAGTTTGTATTGGGTGGTGGCGTTCCCTGAATTGTTATACTCAGAGAAATGCTCCTCTGGTCAATTAATATCTGAATATACACTTTCCTTTTTGCTAAAGAGAGTGTGGATATACATGTATAATTACTTAAAAATTAAGTCTCATCCTCCCTGGTGGTGCAATGAGTTAAGCAGCACCATGAAGCTATCCAGAGCCACTGCAGCACCAGTTTGATTCCCAGCCAGGGAGCTTCCCACATGGCGCAGCAGACCTCTCCTGTCTCACCCACTGCTCCCCTCAGCAGTGTATTTTAGTTGATCTGTCTGTTCTGCTCCCTACTCTGTCTCTGGTGAATCCTCTCACCACCCTACACCTCTGGCCTACACCCCAGTTCTTGTATGCATAAATAAATAAATCTTTAAAAAAATTAAGTCTCAATTAAATTATTAATTTCTGGCCCATCTTCTTCGCGCCCTCCCTCCCTTACTACCTTTACACCTCCCTCCCTTTCTCCTTCCCTCCCTCCTTCCCTTCTTCCCCCTCCCTCCCTCCCTTCTTCTCTCCCCTCCTTCCATCAATCCATATCCACTCCGAGATGCTAGCATTAGGATTTAATTACTGACCATTCCCCTCTTTCATTACAAGATTGATCATTTTTTATGCCTCCACTCTGGTTTACTCAGACTTTCAACATAGTACATGTGCCATCTTTGGCCTGATGGTCCTCTGACCTATTCTGCGCTTTCTCCCTCTCTGTTCTGCTTTGTAGGCAGCTTCACTAATGTGGGGTCAATTTTTCATTTTTGTATGTCAGCAAGATTCCTTAGATTTGGTCATTTTGCCAATGGGACACACTGGCTAAAACATTGGAAGGGAGGATTGAGAATGTCAAGGTATTTCCTCCCCACTTCTTTAGTTGCTCTGCTGTAGGAGCTCTGTTCCTCTATGGCTCTGGTTCTCACTTGTCTGGTCTGCCAGAGTTTATTTCTGCTGATTGAGTCTGGTTCCTTTGCTTGTGCAATGTGGAGTGACATCCTGCTGTTGCTTCTTTCTGGTTTAACTAATTATTCTTTGTTTGGCTCTCACTTCTCCTAGCATCCATTTAGTAAATCCCTACATTGAATTCCTTCTGTAGTTCTTCATGTGACTTTTGGTTTCCTCGTTAGTCATTGATTGATACAATATATAATTCAGGTTATTATGCTTGTTTATATGTTTGTCTCATTCTAACTCAGCAGTGACTTCTTGAGAGAATGTACTCTATTTAATTTGTTATTTCTTATATCTTAGCCCAGTTCTTGGCACACATTGGGTAGTCACCATTTGTTGATACACTTTAATATATTTAGAGTTACTTGGCTGGGCACAGTCTATAAATTATCAAAATGCAATGACTTACTTATGGTTGTGTCATATTTTGGAATTAACGTTTTTGTTTCACACTGTGATACAGATCTGAAGCAATTTTTAAATTATACTTTTTATCCATGGTTATAAAAATAAGCTTATTTTTAACAGAGAAGGGAAAGGATAAAGAGGGAAAATGAGCAAAGTTTTTAGATACAGATAAACATAAGAAACCCACAGTTATTTGAGCTAAAGCAACAACTAGAATTTATAGAATTCCTAGGAAATATAAACCTCAAAAAGAGAAAGTGAGCATTTTCTTCACTCCTTTTTATCTTCCCCGCAATATCTACAATGTCCCTAGCAAAAAAAAAAAAAATCACTTGATAGATAATTGCATTTTGGTTGATTTGTCTGCTGAAGACCTCTCTCAAGCAAAATGAAGAACTGGAATGCATATTGTGATACTTTCATGCTTCATCCACATGAATGGCCTAAGAAAGGTAAGGGAACTCATAAGAAAGTTTTGTGGATAGGCACCCTATGAGAAAGCCAAAACATTATTAAGTGAAGATGTGTTTTTTGAAGATGAAAAAGAATTAAAAGGAAGGAAACATTTATATAAATGTGGGGACTGATGAACAGAAAATACTGAAGTGAGAGTTAGAATATCTCCTCCTGAATTCCTCTATTTGTGCAGAGAAATACATTTCATAAAAACTTAAGCATTGTCTTAGTTTCATTTCATGTTTTCTCCAGTTTAAAGTGACTGCATACCACTGTTCAAGTATAAATAGGCAGGAGTACAAAACTGACTGGTGTATTTTATGCTTGATTTAACAGTACATTAAGTGCTTGGGAGTGAACCTGATGAAGGCAAGCACAAAGCCTTAGAGTTGGGATCTGCCCTTTTGGAAAGGAGATCATTTCTGAGACTTAAGTCTTAACTCTCTCAAATCTTTTTTTTGGTACAGGCAAAGAATTAAAAACAAAAAATAAACTGATCTGTGAGGTTCATAAGAAAAAAGAATTAGTCTTCTCCACTTTTCTTCTCTATATTTTTCTAATTTCTAGGGTGATCGTCTAACTTTAGACCTTCTCTTTTTAAACACACTGATTCTTAGGTTGTCATTTGTGTTCAGGGTTCATGACAGTATTGGAAAGACTAATAAAATGAGTTCAGGGACGTTAGCTAACTTGTCCAAAACCACATATTTAATAAACGAAGAAAAAATTCTGTAATTTTAATCCAGGTGGATTAGAATTTTTATAGTTGCTTATGTGCTTTTTCAATTTTGTACTTATGTTTATATATTTCTCTATTGGTTAGGAGTCTTATCAGTTATAAATTAATTAGAAATCACATTAAATTTGGCTTAATAAAGTAAAGGAAAGAAATGTTACTGAGGATATAAAGTAACAGAAACTATCATTCATTGCTAGGAAATAGAAAATGGCATAGTCACTTTGGAAGACAGTTTGGTAGTTTTTTACAAAGATAAACATAGACATACTATACAGTCTAGCAATTGCACTCCTACGTATTTACCCAAATGAGTTGAAATTTATCTTACCCAAAAGCCTGCACATGAATGGTTTGGTGACTTTATTCATTAAAAACATGTACGCAAACAAGGTGTTTGTCAATTGGTGAGCAGACAAATTGTGGTAAATTAGGTCAATGGAATATTACTATGATAAAAAATGAGCTTTCAAGCCACAAAAAGATATAGGAAACCTTAAATTCATATCATGAAGTGAAAGAAGCAGTTTGAAAGATTATATTTATATGATCTAAATATATAACATTCTGGAAAAGGCAAAAATGGATTGTAACTTATTGCCACATTAATGAAGATGTTAATAATAATAGAATTGTGCATGGGGAGAGGGAACATAGGGAATGTAAGTGTAATGTTTCTATAAATCTAAACCTGCTCTAACAGTATAAATAAAGAAAACATTTGACTAGGAATAACACCTAGGAACAGGTTGATCCAAAAATGATGTATAATGCCAGGTTCCAGACTCTCGTTATATTTGGCTCTAATTTCTCAGTGTGCATGCTTCCAAAGCAGGCCATTTTCTCAGGGCCACAGAGTGAGTGCCTTTATTTCCTTGGGTTTTGTCTCCTCTCGCATATACAGATACAAAAACTCACTTCCCTGACACAGATAGAATCCAGCACTGATTTCCATCGCCTTTGGCTAGCTTGATGTGTCATGCAATCGCATCTGAACTATCTTATGTGGCTAAAGGGTGAGATCTCCCTCTAAGCTGAGAGAAAGCAAGGCTTACCACATGAGCTGGACACAGATTAATCCCATTTAAACTGCACAGCTGGGAAGCTCAGAAAACCATTAATAAAGCAAGAGGGAAATGAAAGACAGGCTGGAAGATACCCAGCAAATGTTTACTGCAGTATCTATGTAAAGAATAGATATTGCACTCTAGTCTTATGGTGAAGCAGCTATATACATATTTTGCCTTCACATGTGAAACTTCCATGTCTAAAATGTTCTTTGTATTGGTTTATCTATGCCAGAAATGTAATAAGCACAGTTATGTTGTTTTTCAATTAATATTCCTGCATAAAGTGCATCCTTTAAAATGTAGGAAATACAAAGACAAATGTGATATAGTTTAAGATATAATCCTTGACCTCAAGGGGTTTATACTTTAGTATGAAACACAGAACAGATAAGGAAAAGACTGTCAAGAGGGAGTGGGTGTTTCTAAACAGGTGCCAAGGGAGATCATATGAGAGGAGCTCATATAGCAAGACAATATCTTGAAGAATCAACAGAATTTCATCAGGTGTTCCAGCAGATAAACCATTCCAAACAACCAAAAAACAAAACAAAAAAAACAAAAGCCTGAACAAACATGACAGCTTGAAACACTAAAGTTTTTGAAAATGGCTAGTGGTTGGGTAAGATATAAGAAAGAAAAGCGATAAGCTTAAAAAATTGGATACAGGTTAGTTTTATCAGTGACTAAGGAAACTGGGGGAAGAGGAAGTAACAGGTTGAGAATAATAATAAAAAAAGCATCTGCACACTGGTGTAGTGTGATTGTATTGTAGGGGACACTAATTGTGGAGAGAGAGATTGTTTCAAGGATATAAAAGGAGGGCCTCCCTGATTAAGCCTCAGTACTATGAAGCTATCCAGAACCACTGCAGCACGAGTTTGATCCCCAGATAGGGAGATTCCCACATGGCGCAACAGACCTCTCCTGCCTCACCCACTGCTCCCCTCAGCAGTGTACTTCAGTTGATCTGCCTGTTCTGCTTCCTACTGTGTCTCTGGTGAATTCTCACACTACCCGACACCTCTGGCCTACACTCCAGTTCTTATATGCATAAATAAATACATATTTTTTTTTTTTAAAAAAGGATGTAATAGGAGTCCAGAAAAAAAAAGTCTGAGTTTGAGCTCCAACAGCAGCAGTGGTCATGGAATGGGGGGATAATTTAAGGTGTTTTGCTCAGTAAAATACAAATTACTCTTCTAACTATAGCACTTACATGCATAGTCATTATTTATGCTTTCATGTGGATTTAAAGCAGCCTCTATGCACAGTTCAAGTTTCCTGAGGGAAAATGAAGAACATAAGAAGTTTAAGAGCCTATTGATGACAAAAGGTGGCAAATACAGTTTGGGGAAATTTTCAGAAATGATGATCTAGAGGTGAAGAAAGTTAGCTTTTTGCATGTAACATTTTTTCTTGAAATGAATTAATAAAGGGTTGTCAAGAATGTAATAAACCTAGGTGTTGGTAAGATAATTAGAGCAGATGTTGAGTCACACAGCATAAAACCAAACGGTAAGACTGATCAGGAATTCACTCTGATTAAGTGAATCTATTTGCTATAGAGTGTATTTTTCTCTAAACATATGCCCAGATGTAAATATGACCCTACATGGATCTTAATGATCAGGGCCAATTCATGTCACCAAAAATACTCTGTAAACCAGATTGCATATATGTACACTAATATCTATGACAGCTTCCTTTTATGATATTCATTTAAAATGTTATCACCCAGGAAATTTTGTAAGAAATAATATATCTTGGATATTAAAATATACCTGTAAATTATTATTGTTGGGTAGTCTTTTCTAATGGAAGCAATAGACAAATGTTGCCTATAATTCCTAAACAGTGACATTCGTGAATTTCCTCAGTCACTAGTCATTGTTTGGATTGAATAATCTCAGTCTAAAATGATAAACTATTGCATAGAATTTTCAGCTGGAAAGATACCTTCTACTTGGAATATTATGTCAGATGAGGGGGAACACAAAGTTTATTTCTTTCACTGATCATGAATTGGAAAAGAATGGGAACAGTTGGAGAACAGCCAATCTCCAGCCACCATCTGCTTGTTATAACATAGCCTGTATGTTGTCATTTTTCCTTTTTTATTGCTATTATTAACACACTATAAAAAATACATTTAAATAACATTAAGTTTGCAACACAAACCAACAAAATGGAGTCACTCACTCTTTACCTTCTTCTGTAAAAATTGCTTTTTTCTTCCTTTAGACATTGTTTGGAGTTATGTCGTGTCCTGCTGTTCAGTTATAGTAAAAACAGGTGTCTGGGAAAGGTAATTACCAAACTTACATTTGGCACTTTATTTTCTTTTGATTCAAAGTTTGTTCACTTATTGTGTACTCCTATTGGTATCAGATTAATATATGCAAGGATGTCTTAAAGGAGAGTTAACCGTATTTATAAAAGTTTTTGCCTTAGTAGAAGAAATAACAATGTGGCAAGTAATATCATGAAATTTAATTAAAAAAGCAAAAATAATATTAATTTAGTAAACACCTATTAGGTCTATTACGAGAAAGGACACTGTAGTGATAGTATTTTATATTGTTTGATATTTTTATCTTCTACTACATCACATATCATATTGAAATAATAGAATCAAATAGTGAAATAGAAATGTTTAGAACATAGCCATATGATTTTGAAGTATTTGAACTTTTTCTCAAAATACAGCTTTATGAATAATGCAAATATATATGTTTTTAACATAAATGGGAGTGTAAAGCCCATTAGCGTTTTCTGTCAGTGTGGTGGTCCATCTGGACATCTATGTGTGTGTGCGTACACATTTTCACGTGAAAGGAATTACACTAAAATATGTTTCTCTGAGAATACTCCTTAACGACTGTGTGTATTTAAGTGTGAGATAGGGACAGATATTTTGCATATTCTTTTATGGATGGATGTTTCGAGTTCCCTCACTTCTGACAAGTTAGCATAAGACTGAAGAGGAATGATTAATAAACAAGTGCATCAGCCAAGGCCCAGTGAGAAAAATAGAAGACACTGAGGGTTTCAAACAGGGAGTTTAATATAGGGAATTGGTGATATAGGTGTTGAAAGGACCAAGGAAGTGAAAAGGGGAAATGAGTTAATTCAGACATAAATAATGGTAGGAAACAGTTAGTAGAGCTAGGAAAACTGGAAAGAAGATGGTGTACTAAAGCCCAGGATAAACAGCCTATTAGGTTGGTGGAGGAGTGGTATTGAGGGAGAGACTGAGTTTTCTGAGGAACTGTTACAAATTGCAGAGTACTGCAGAGTACAATTTTCTGCTAGGAGCAGAAAATAGAAGAGAATGTAGGAGAGAGAAGAGAGTGTGCGTCTCCATTTCTATTGCTTATGAGTCTGCCAGGCTTTTCTAATAGGATAGACTGAAAGGCAACCAGCCAGCTGGCAAAGGAACCTGAGAAATGTAGCTTGCAAAATCCCAGCTCTAGTATTACAGAGTAAGGAGAAAAGAATGGATGTAGAACTGAGGGCAATGATAAGTCACCAACTTTACAAGTAAAAACAAACCTATGAACATTTGGGAGAAGAATCCTGAGAGAAGACTAGACAGTGAGGTAATTTAATAGGTAGGGGTTCAAAATGGCTAAGGGAAGATTAAAAGACCTTATTTTGCTTTGCTGCATGGATGAGGTCTCAAAATCTTGGCTGTGTATGAAAGAGAGGAGACAGATAGACAGCCTTCTGGTTGTTTCATGACAATATTCAAAGGGGCATCTATCGTTTTTTTAAAATATTGTATTTTTTCATAGTTATTTCTCTAAGTAGAACATAAAATTGGAGTTTCAGCAGTAAACTTAACTTAGTATATACACATGTTGATTCTCAATGAGGCACAACTTAAGCTAAAAAGTTAGTTAGAAGTTAGAAGTTAAGTATAATGATATAATGCAATATTATTTCAATAAAAACTAAAATTAGAAAAGAAGAAATAATAGAAAAATATCATAAAAGAAAGCCAGTATGCAAACAAACAAAATAATCACATTCTTTTTTTCCATTTCTCATCCTTTCAAAGAAAAGTTGGATCACTTTTACAACATATTGTTTTTATGCAAAACCAAAGTGATAAGAATTAAATTTGAAGACATCCACTAGTTATATGAACTTCAAATGTTCATTGATATAACTATTCACAAATACTTAGAGGGTGTTGGCAATGCCACGGCACCTCTTCCACGACAAAGGGCACAAAATGTTCCATGAACACTGAAAGCTTGGTTTATATGAGGGTGGGGCTTAGCTGTTAAGTGTGATGAATAACCACAAACAGCAGCAAAAAGCTGTTTTATTTGTTTTCTTCTTTTCTTTCATACTCTTAATCTCTTGAAATCCACCATCATAATTAAGGGCAATATAATTACTGCTTTGCCTGGTTGGGTACTAAATTAAAAATTACAGCAAGGCAGGTGGGAACACGATACCCAGTGTCCATTCCTTCTATTTTTTATATTCTTACACGTGTAAAGGGATAGTTTGTTTCATTGTTAAAGATGGGAGGCAATGGAAAGGCTGAAGTTGAAACAGAGAACTTAGAAGTTTGAGAAGAAACCAAACTAGTCTCATCTGAAATACAACAACTGTGGGAAGATAATGTTCAAAGCCTTGTTAGGGGCCTGGCCTGGGTGAGCCCAGCAGCAGAAGAGCCTACAGAGCACTAGATGCAGAGTCTGGCTAGGTCCAGTCTATGAGAGCAGAGGAAAATAACCAACACCATCCATATGCCACTTCTCATACACCTTACAGGAGCTTCAAAGCACTGTGACCTTAGACTTCTTCCAGTGTCTAAGAGATGTGAACAAAAGAGATTAAAAAATAACTTCCATGGTTCTTTGTTCTCACCAGAGTTCATTCATGAGTCTCTGAGATTGACCGAGAGACATAAATGATGGAGACCCCTGACTTTTGTCCTAGACAAATTCCACATTCGCTTTCTCCCTGTAGGTATTTCCCCAGTAACCTTATTCTAAATGTGTACACAGGAATTCCCTATCTTCCAAGAGATTCCCAGGACTCACGTTTATGTAGATTCCAACCGATCCTCTTCTTTAGCCCTATGGATATACTCAGGAAATTCAGAAACTTACAAAATAGTCTGTTCTTAAGTTTGGAAACTATAGCTTTTGTATCTTGTAAGTAGTTATTTTACTAGTAAACAGGAAAACACAGATTAAATCTATGAGAGACGACTTCACATGCTTCAGAGAGGAAACTATTAAGATACCTGGTAATGATGTCTAAGGGCATGTAGATCACGTGAACTTGTAACTGCTAGAGAGACAATTGGGCTGGAACAACCGCATCGGAGAACAGAGGCAATATTCAGAGAGTGAGCCCATCCCTCGTCAGGGTTTTCTGAAAGAAGCTCTTTTGTGTGTACTCAGAGAAACCTGTACAACTGAGGACACTCTTTGGATCAAATCTAGAGAACTCTTGTATGAGAAAATCACCGTATTTAAGATAGAAGCTGCCTGGATGGCAGTGCTGGGGGTGAGGGAGGATGGTATGCCTGATATCAGGACAGGATATATAGTAGGGAAAGGTGTTCACCTGTTTGAGGGGTTTACCTGCTTTGATATGGGGTGCAGTAATATTGGTAAAGTTTTATTTCTCTGTCTGTGAGCTGGTTATATGGGTTCAATATTACATAAGCTTTATTATCTTCCATGTTATATGTTAGGATGGACCATATGAAATTATTTATGGTCTACAAAAAATGGCAATTTGACATAGCTCAACCTAATATTTCATTAGTTATTTTAAAAATATTTAGAATCTAAAAATTACATTATGTGAAAATAATAAAATCATACCTTGAGATAGTTTTAAAAGTAGTTTTAAAACTCTATCACAGAATATCTTAGTTCTGCAATTCCAATGATGATCATTAGAGTATTTGTTATATTTGAGTAATTATGGTTTAACTTATTTAGCTATGGATAACAACTGGCACCCCGATATTAAAACAAAATTGTTGAGATAAAAAAGGCAGCACCAATGACTTTCTATATTTAATCTGTGTAAATACCCGACTGTCTCCACATTAGTTAAGATTTGCTGACTGCAGTGAGTCTGGGAGGTTCTTGTCCACAATTACAGGCCAAGGACTTTGTTATATTTTATAAAAAACATATAATACCATGTTTATTTCCCATAGGAATTAAGGATCATCCAGGGAACTGTGTAAGGGGTGCAACAGGGCTCACATAGGAAGTTAGTGCTTGAACCATCAATTACTCGTTTTATTTTGACAAATTGTATAAAGGGAGTTGAAACATAGCAGAAAGGAGATCAATTGTATCCTTGTAATATTATGAAATGGTTTATAATTTCATTGACATAAAATAGGCAGGTTTTGGTTATTCTTACTGCAAGATATTTTAAAATATCATACTTTGACATTTAATTTTCCTTTCCTTTTTTTGTTTTATAAAGTTTTATTTATTTATGCATACAAGCTGGGGTACAGGCCAGAGGCACGGGGCAGCGAGAGGGTTCACCAAAGACCAAGTGGGGAGCAGAACAGGCAGATGGATGGAAATATACGGCTAAGGGGAGCAGTGGGTGAGGCAGGAGAGGTCTGCCATGCCATGTGGGAATCTCCCTGGCCAGGCATCGAAATTGCGTCGCCGCTGCCGACAACTGCAGAGTGCAGCGCTTAACCACTGCGCCACCGGGAGGCCCTAATTTTCCTTTTCCCTTTATTGTTTATAAACTCAGAGGAAAGTCTCAGATCCTTGCATGCATGCTCCCTCTCTCTAGAACTGATTCTGTTGACCCTTACCAGACAAGACAATGGCCTTGATAACTCATTATTTGTACTAAGTCCTCAACCTCGAAAAATGGTGCTTGACACATAGACACATAACACTTTTTTTTGAATGAATTAACTTATTGCAAAATTATTCTTTATTTGATATTTAATCTTTAATAAAATCTTTCTTTTGATGCTTTTTCTGAGAGCTCTTATTGATGTGATTTCTTTTGAAATGTTATGTTTCTGCTACTAGAAGTTCTGTTTCTCAAAGGCAGTTTCTTTTTTTGGGTACCTGTAGGACTTAGTATAATGCAATTGAGCTAGCAACAATCAAATTGTATTTGTATCTTTACTGTATGCAGTGCCTACTTTTGATTCTTGTGCATTTCATGTTTTTTCTGCTTGATTTCTTTCTGAGAGAAAATGTGACAGGTAGCTTGTGTTTGAATCTATGGGTGTGAGAGTAGAGGATTTGAACAGAAAAGGGAACTATTGTTTCCACATACAGCCAAACTCTAAATGTCTAAAAATTGTTGCCTATGATGTTATAAATCCTCTACCAAAGCATGATTGCATTTCTGTAATTTCCATTATATCTAAATACATAACCTATATTGATGGAGTGTTAGACCTGTAATTATAAGTATTGACCATGACTTGCCTTTTAAATTATGTTTTATCCATTAACACAAGTGTTCAGGTAGTAACACAAGTGCTCAGGTGTTTGGGGGGGTACAATTAACGTGTAGCCAAAACCAAATGGAGAGATTTCACTTTAATCTGTCAATTTGTTGACTAGAAAATTGAAACTATGGGATCATTTTACATTAACAATAATTTATGATAAAAAATAATCTGAACTGGTGCTCCTATTGAGGCCTAATTACTTGTCCTGCACGGTGTGAGCTGTTTTTTCTTTTTTTAATATTCTATTTTATCCTCAAATCTTTGTGGGATCTATATTTCATCATTTTAATGGATTTGGAAATTTGCCTCAAGTCATAAAAATGGTGTTCTGTGAAAGACTTGATACAGTTTGACTTCAAAATCCGGGGTAATCCACTATACATTTTAGTTTTTATACCGTGGGATTTCCATCGTGCGTTTGTCACTAGTATCCTTCCTCTAATACTCTTTGATTTCTGTAATTCTCTTCTCTCTTGGTTCTCCTCTCTGACCCGTCTCTGTCTTTGAAGATTCTGCTTCCTCTTTTTGCTCATTAAAATATTTTGCTCATCGAAAGTTTATTTTTACTAACATGTCCATTTGAACTATTCCTTTTTCTCATTCTACACATTTTCTAAATAATGTCATTAATTCATATGATTTAAATTTTAGCCATTTTGCTGAGAACTTGCTCTCCCTCCAGGCCCCCATGTACAAAAGTTACACTAAATTGACTGAACTCTACATCTTCCCTCTTAAACAAGTTCTCTTCCTCTGTTTTCTAGTAGAATGTGTAGCCTCCATTTCCCCTGGTGACCCCAATACATGTGAGGGTATCATGCTTCTCTTCCCTCACAACCCTGACATATGCCCTGGATCTGGTCACTGATGAGAACTCCATGTTTTACATAATTTTCGGAGCTCATTTTAGCTCCTCTATGCAAACTACTGCCACCCTGATTGAGGCTGTCTTTCCTGAACTAATGCGTGAGCTGCACAGAATTCATCTTGACATCTCCTTCAGACTTGTCCTTAATGCTGCTGAAAGAATCATTTAAAATGAAATTCTCTCCGTGCCACTTCACTGCTTTGAACACTTCAAAGGTTTGTTTCCACTGTAGTATGAACCCCCACATAATTCTTCAATTGGTCCTTGCCTCTCTCCCATCTTAACTCTAATGCTTCCTACCTTGCACAACAGGTTCTAAAATTTTAAAACTGCTTGTACTAACCCCACCTCCCCCTCATCCCCTGCAAATGTGTTGTTTCTCAACTCTACTTCATGGTTGAACACATCACATACTGCTCATTTTAACTGGAGTGACTTTCACCCACACATCACCACTAATTCCTATTGACCCCTCAAATTTTATCTTAGGAAACATTTCTCAAAGTGTTCCTACACATTATAACACAGGCTTCGGGTAATTTATTTAAGAATTTATGTAAGAATTTTTTTTTATCTTCCTGGCTCCTCCTACCCCTAAATTTAGTGAATTCTTTTAAGACAGAGAACATGTCTTATTTATCTTTGTATTCCCAGGATTTAAGACAGTGTTGACACATAGTAGTCATTTAACAGACATTAAACTCCTCCATATTACCAAGTAAGTTTGTTTTCACATTTGCGATTAATTCTTGTTCACTTAGGGGAAAAATTGACACTGAAAAACAGGCAAAATGATGGTAAAGTAAATAGAAGCGCTTGTATCTCTTAATAATGTATTAATCACATACTAGCTATTTTCTGCTACTAAGCATCTTGCTAATTTTTCTCTGTTTTTGACTGGAATATGCTCAAGAAAACCAAAATGTTTCTAAGAGAAACTTAAAAATATAACAAAATAATTGAGCTTCAAGATAACTGTTTCATTAACAAACGTTTAGTTATTATTAGAAATGTTTTAGGTCTTTATTCTCAATAACAATAGATCTTTTGCCAGTTTTCTTTATGCCACATAACTGGTGTGAGCATTAAATTCTCATCATCCTATGGAACAGCAATTAAAATATTGTTCTAAATTTGCTTCTGAGGAAGCTGAGGTTTAGCTAAGTTAGGTCAACTTGCTAAGAGATGATAGCAGGCATGGCTAAAATTTCAAAGAACTCCTTATTCAAAGCCTTAGATAGTAACCACGGTATGATTTTGCCAGAAGTTTGCTTTATTACGAAACTATGCTCACAATGATTAAATGAAAACCATGAGGAAATAAGCCACTCTATGATGTTTTCCTTTCATTCTTTTTTCAATTTATTCTTAGGAAGGATGTTATTGATGTTACCAAACTAAGGATCCTATTTGTAAGTTTTATTTCTCAATAAAGTATTCATAGTCTTATATCTGGGCCTATGGAGATAAAAATGAATGAGAAAGTGTTTGGGGAGATAATGGAAACTTGTGGCAAAGATGATTCATCCCAAGGGGAACACAGAAAGAGAGACCATAAAATATAGAGAACATTTCCATCTGGGCCAAGTTTGCTCAGCAGGACAATAATAAGGAGACTGGCCAGAGAGAGCCTCCTTTGCTACAAACCACGAAAGTTCTGGTTCAGTTCTCTGTACTTAGAATGTAAAGGAAGCATAAACAAGAAGTTCAGCTACCAGATGGGGACCCTTCTAATTAGTTAAGTCTGCTCTAATTTTTGGCCACCAGTTGGCAGATGCAACAGATGCCAAGGGAGTAAACAGAATATGTTGGCAGTTTTGAGTTTTAAACCAGTATATCACAAATAGATTCAATTTAGAAATATTTCCCCCTTTGGTTAAACTCTGTAACTTAATTTTATCAAATGCCAGGAAGTTAGAGATATTTATGGGCCATTTCTTTTTAGACATTTCATATTTTCCTCTATAAATTGATGGCAATGAAAGATGTGCATTTAGGCAGCTTACCTCAAAATTTGTAGAATGCAACAGTAATGTTTGTATTAAAGTTGTGTTTTATTATAAATATGGAGTAATATGGTATTTTGTGATTAGAAAATGCTGTATAAGAACTGTTTCTGGAAAAACACATCTTGAAATGACTAGAGATGTTAAGAAATGAAGAGCCTTCATAACAATAATCACAATCTCTAGTCTCCCCATATTTCTGCAGATTCAATTGGCCATTGTAATGCCATAACTACAAATTTGATTGAATGACAGTGACACTTTGACTTACTTGGACATAACTTATTTCCTTTGAAATAATTCCCTGTGATAAAGTTCTAATTTTTTCATGCCCAGGAATAATTAGCAAGTTTTCTTAATTTGCTTGCTTAATCAGAACTATCGGGGGTGGGGAGGATTATCATTAAGTTGTTTCTTATTTACTATCAAAAATTGTGTCCTTGATTATACATCAGGTATTCAATAATTTTTTTGTAAGTGTTTAGTATTTAATTGGCACTGTTTGCCCTGGGTATACCTGGGTGTACCTATATACCTGGGTATATCTGTCTGTCAAGACAGAGTCTCTAACAATTACTCATGTACCCTTATTGCTACAAGATGCTATGATAAGTTTTGCACTGTGTGTAGGTCAAATGTGTTATGGTAATTCGAAGAAAGGAAGATGAAAAGAATAAGTATTCTCTCTGATTTGGAAGGGTGACTGTTTTTGAAAATATTTCTGAAGGTGGTGATATGTAACCAGATTAATATTTTAGAAAGTAGTAATTACCTACCTAGTTCCAGGGAAGATGATTACATCAGAGACAATAATTTAAAGCTAGAGCTGCGTTTTTCGGTGAAATGTAATTAGTTTGATGGACTGTGACATAGTGAATGGGATTTTTGATAAGAGAAAGAGCTGTTTGTGTTGGTAGGGGACAAGGAGGTGAGTGTGGGGTGGGGAGGAAGTGATTGAGATGTTTTATGGATTTTTTAATTAGAAAACTAAGTCATTATGTGGCAGTTAGTCAAGACAGTAAATAAAGGAGGACATGCTGGTCTTGGGGAATGGAGGGAATAATTTCATTTCATAAATATCAAATTTATATCAATAGTAATATAAATGTCATTAATATTACTATTGTGTTGATAATGCTAACAATACAGCGATGATAATGTAACTCTATTTGGCATTAACTTTGCACCAGATGTTGTTCAGGATGTTTTGCACATATGAATACATTTAGTCCTCATCACCACCTAGTGAGATATGTGTACAATGATTATGAAGAATTAAGGTACTTTAGGTCATGTTGATATTAAGTGGCAGAGTTGGGATTCAAGCTCTGGTAGGTGAAGTCCATTTTCTTAATAGTTTGCATAGTTTGGACCCAGGTTCCAAGGGATACTGTTGGAATGTCTAGAAAAATAGCTGGTAAAGTTTTTGGATCTTAAGAACAAGGTCTGAGTTAGAGTCATAAATTTCGTAGTCATCTGCCTTTAGGATGTAGTTAAATCTATAAATGCAAGAGTTTATTTTTATACCTCTCCAGGGTAGTGGTAATCAACTTGGGAGGATCTCAGAAGGACATCAACAATCATCTGGGAATTAGGGTTAAATGATGTCGTGTGTGTATTTTCCTGGGGGGAACTTCCATAGTATTTAAAACACCCTAGGAGAGAACATGATTCCACCACTTCTTTGACATGTTAAGAACCTTTTTTATGGAGTGAGACAACATCAATATTTATAATAATCCCTGAAATTCTTGGTCCTGAAGAAACCTTTGGGGCAGCCAATGCTCATTGGATTTTCATAGAACGTTATCAGTAAGGAAATCTATCAGGATAAAAGCTGTTTAAAGAGCTAAATCTGGAGAAACTTAGAATTGAATATTCTGGAGTATTTTTCTCAAACATTTGTAGCTTTAATCCTGGCTTGCAAGTGTGGTGTGGCTTTACCATGGAGGTAGTCATCTCCTTTTTGGTCTTGGTCTGTTTCTTAAACCTTGCTTCTGATAAAATATGGCAATTTGTTAACTCTGGTGGTTCTTATAGGTACAGCTTTGATCTTAGAACTGATAATTTTACAAATTATCTTTTAGTCTCCATATCATCCCTCTCAAAAATGGCCTTAGGTTTTATGACCCAATGTAGATGATTATGGGGGATGGAGGTGGGGGGTGAGGAGAGACAGAGAAGAGAATGAATAAATCAGCTGGTTTTTTTTCTTTAATTGCTATTGTGTCCCAGTTTTACCTTTGTTGCTCTATTTTATCTCGAACAAGTTCAGATTATTTGGCAGAATCTGCCACAAATGTGTTCCCCTTCCCTCTATAGTTGTCGTGTCCTCTTTAAAATTATTTGGTGATTTTTTAAAATTTTTATTCATTCTTTATGTACTCCTTATGAGGCATTTTTAAACTAGGAATTTCCCAGATAAGGCAACTAAATAATATAGTTATCTTTGCAAGCAAAACAAAATAAAAAACAAGGAGTAATTTGTTTTGATGCCTTGAAAATACCCTGCAGATAAGATCTGTAAGTTTGATTGAGTGAATTAGGGGAAGAATTAGAAATGCTTAAAATCAGAAGGAAGATATGCCAAATCTCATTGGCAAATGTGTATAATTTGAACACTGATACAACCTTAACAAGAGCTTGGGATACTTTTCTCATAAAAATGCTGTTTCCTATAAAGTATTAAATGCAAAATTATATCTTTCTTCTTGTCAAAATTCAATCCTTTTGCCTTGATGAACACTAAATGATGTGGCACAGAATGTAGAAAGTTACCAAGGGAAGTCACTCTAGCATGTTCTAATATATTGTTTGTTGTGTACCAAGTCCGTATGATTAAACAGTGTGTGGCTCTTCTAGATATGTCTACTGTGAGTATACTTATTAAGAGAACTTATCTGATATTACACAGCATGACTCCGAGATCTCTGGCCCTATAGTCTTCTATACTCCTGTAAGTCTACAAAGTCAACTTAATTCTTTCCTTCACAAAAGATAAAAATGACATAGAGCTATCTTTAAATCATGGTTTTGGTGTCTGTCCATGACATTTGGCTTAATATTTAAAAGACAGTCATTGGCTGTTCTACATCAGATAAACATAAATCTTTAAATTCTTAACCATGGTGAAAACTTACACTAAAGAGATACGGAAAATTCTTTGTGGTAATTTCCTTTCCAATAAAAAGAGCAATTTTATCTTGAACTAATATTGTAGAGTTTGACAAAAATAATTCCGTTTATATAATTTATGAGTAACAGCTTGAACAATGTTAACTACTTTTATATTGAATGATTTCTGAATTATTGGTATTTAATGGATAGCATGTAGGCAGTACTGTGGTTAAGTGTGTGGGTTCTTGAACTAAACTACTAGTATGATTCCAGCTCCACCACTTATTAGATCTGTGACTTTGGACATGTCACTTACACTGTGTGTCTTTGTTTCTCAGCAGCTAAATGAGGTAAATAATAGTTGCTACCTCTTAAAGGTTGTGAGCTTTAACTGAGTTTATACATATACATCTCTTAGAAATGTGCCTGGCACAACTGAGTAGCCATATTTGTTGTATTTACTGTTTCTTTTTGCTATAGTTCAGAATGGGCTAAAACTCTCCAGAGCTATTTAATGTTTAATGAAGTTTCAGAAACTTTTAGCTAAATCTTATTTTTATTTTAATGACACCTGTATTGCAATTCCATTGTGAAAAATTAATACTAAGAAGAAGTAAAAAGTCAATATGCCTCATCATTTGCACCACTGTCAACAGTCTGGGACCTCTTTTTCCAGATTGTTTGTTATTCAGGGACATGCAATTACACTAAACACACCTTTTAAATATATCAAATCATTACTTCATGTAAGTCTCCAAATTGCTTTTAAAAATAGTTCTAGTTCATGTATTCAGAATTGCTTTATTGTTTTAGTTGCAACAAACTAGTCCCTAAAAGGTATGGATTATAAAAGCTATTTCATGATTGCCATTTAGTTTGACTCTAAATGTTTGATGTTTCAAATAACACAGCCCAGATCATCCTTACACATCCATGAAAGTGAAAAAACTGCCCTCTGCCAGAATTAAAGTACAGATTCTGGGTTGGGCTCCAAGTTGTTTAATTAAAAAAAAAATCAACATTTTCAATCTATATAATTTAGATGGAAATCCAGATTTTTAACTTATCTTTAAAACTCAGAAAAATCAATCAACACCGGGTCTAGTTCTTGTCCATCATTCACTAGCTTTGACAAAGTGGAGGTTGCTCTAATTGTAAATTCATATCTTTTACACCTGCCTCAGTTCCTGCCCTCCCTGTGACATCATCCAGCTTTCCTCATTTACAGCTCCTGCTTGGTTCTCATGGGCTCATATATTTGTGATCCCTAAGATGTATCATTAATAACTTAGGACAGTATTACCAAATGATAAAGCCTAAGAAGTAGAATTTCTGGGTCAAAGGCTAGAATCATACTAAATCTTTGATAGATACTGCCAAGATATTTTTTCAAGTTGTATTAAATACTCAGAATGCTTTTTCCTCTAGGCTGTCAGCGAGACATAAAATGCAACATAAACCAAGCAGGAAATAATAAGAATTTTTAAGTTCCTTTGAATAACCGAAACCTAACGCAAGGATTTATGGACTGATACTTGTTCAGGTTGTATCAGTCAAATCCTGCCAGGAAACAGAACACATACTCAGCTGGGATCTTGCAGAACATTTGTGGAGAGACTATTTACCAAAGTATAGATGGGGTTAGGAAAACCAACAAGGCATGCTGAGGATCATAAGAAAGGCATCGGTAACCTCACTCTGGGTGGACAGGAAGACATGGTTTTTCCAGAGCCCAGGAGGGGCTAACCTTTGGCAATCGACTGCCTCCAGGAAATAGTATCAAGGGACACAGTTACTGCTAAAGCTTTGCTGCTAAAGTCGGTAAGAGTGGGGATCAAAATTTCCTGGACACTGTCCTCTTCCATCCTCCTATCATCTTGTTGTGCCTCCTGTTGGCCATGGCACTGACTTCGAGTCCATACAACTGATGCAGTTCTTAAGGGTCAGAAGTGTGAAAAACATATACGGCAGGAAGGGATCAGAAGTGTGGTGAATAGACGTGGCAGGAGTGTACAAAGACAGTTCGTCCTACAGGACTGTCTGGTCCCAATTGTCTAGAACATTTTCTCAGTTATCTCTTTTGTGATCTTTATATTAAAAAGAATTAGGTCACACAACCATAAAAATCTGTAGTTCATAAACATATATTGCACAGAAAATTTTAAATGAGTAAAGTACATGTGGGGAAACTTCTAAAAATAGTAATGGGATACATATAAAGTCTTTATCAAATTGAACAATATTTATATTTTTAAAAACCATATGGAATTGGTTCAACCTTTTTGGCTTTACCAACAATAAGATAATATTTAATGAAAGCTTCCATATGTTGAACACAAAGAAATGCCAGAGATGTATTTTTCAAGAAGGAAAATTCATGTACCTTAAGTGATTACATATTTGGGGACACAGTGATGATAGTTTCAGATAAAGTATTTTGCTATATGGGAAAAAAGGGAAATTATATTTTTATCTCCCTTGACAAAACACCATCTAAGAGATTTGCCTGGGTTACAAATGCCCTCTGCTTCTAACATGCTCACACATTTCTTCAGCCCATTTGTGTTGAATTCCTACTAAAAGTCTGTTGCAAACCTGGTTAAGCTGGTAAGTAAACCAAACCTGATTAAGCCAGCTTCACTAATTAATAAGACTACTCAAAGCATTCACTACTAAGTAAACAAATGAACACGAATGAAAAAAATTATTTTTGCAATGAACTCTTAATTGGAATGGATTTTTCTAACAAGGAATTGATATAGACATTGCTAAAAATACATAAATAGAAATTTTGTAAGTTGGAAAAATTCATAAAACATAAGGCTGATAAAAATTTTCAAGAACATATTCACTGCATTGATAGTTCTAAACATCTTGCTCCATCTTGAAGAAATAAAAAATTAGTATCACATATTATGAATTATGGATGTGTTTTACGTGAAGTGGCAGGAGGTGGAACACTGGCCCAGGGATTGCTAGTCAAAGAGAAGATTTGGGCCTAACCAAAAGTTTACAACTGAAGCATTTGTCTAAGTTTTATTATTTTTTTTGTCTAAGTTTTAAAATAAATTTATACTCAGTATGTGTGTCACATGGAACAAGTATTTGTGGTTATTTTTTTTAATTAATTACCTAATTAGAAGTCCTGAATAAGTTGGAAGAGGGCTTCCTCTAATTTCAAGTAGGAAATAAGGTATACTTCCTGAAGAAAAAATATTTTCAGCTGGGCCCTTGCTAGATATCCCATTACTTGTCTTATTTACTTAAGAAAGCAAACTCTTCCTCAGTGAGTAAATCAATTACATTGAGCAAACATTTATTGAATTTCCATTGCCTCAGGATAAAAGATAAGTTACTGATCATGGCAAATAAGCATATGCATGATCTGGCTCCTACTTTTTCTTCAGCTTCTTCCCCCATTCCCTCCTCACCTGACTTATCTTTATGGATTAGCAAGACAATGTGCTTGTGAATTTTAAACCCCTATTATGAGTAAATATTGTGTGTCTTAGTACAATCTATTTCCAGAGGCCTAAAATGCCTATCCTGTCTTCAGGCATCTGTTATATGCCAATTTTTCAATGAAAATTCTGTTCATTTAAAAATAATTACGTTCAATTGCCATTTCTATAGCAAATTCTCATTTTGAATGGGAAAAGAGATTTATAAAGACAACTGTTTATTAGAATTGTGTTTTTTAACTGTGCTAAGATATTCAAAACCAAAAGTAAAAAAGTCTACCATTAGATGGACCAGTGTATTTTAGAAAATAATTAATCCTTCTGTAAAATTCATGTTTGCAAAAACATTTAAAATTCATGAAAAGTATTTCAAGTTAATGACATTATTTAAAATGTCTATAGCACGTGCTGTCAAAAATATAGTATAAGGTATTGTGCTAGCTCAATGACATAGAAAAATAATGGAAAAGTGTCTAAAATTTTTACTCTAACTCTAGGTGGTGGTATTAGATTACAGGTGTTATTTTATACTTTACAATTATTTAACAATTAAAATGTGTCATCATGATAATAAAAAAATAAAGCTTTTAAATAAATCTCAATTCTTTGTTCAAGGGTCATCTATTTTACTGAAGAATTGTCCTAAACCATTCCTCCTTAACATTTATCATTTTCTCTCCTCTGTGTTATTTCTTTGTTGCTCATAGATTCAAGCTGACTGCAGTTATTCCTTTACTTTTGGGTCTCCCCAGCCAGGCAGAAAATTCATTGAGACAAGGGAGTGCTTCATAATTTTCTCTTTTATTAGCTTGTATTATCACAAAATCCATGTACACATTTGGAGTCAACCAATGTAAAATATCTTCAACAAGATTGACAATATTCTCCAAATACCTGCAAAAGGGAAGAATGTGGTGCTTCTTATGCTATTTCTTCTTATTAGTTAGACCCAACTTCTGAAAGAGTTTATGTTTTTGTCCTAGTTCTAGACAGTGCAAAGTTATTTTTAGCATTGTTAGGCCATTAAAATTATGTATGAGGATAACATTTATCCTGAATTTTCTCCAGAATTTTGTCAAATACTTTATATCATGTTTTTTTTTTTTTTGGAAAAGCCTGAGAATTGCCATATTGTTCATTTTTTCAAAAAAATTAGTAAGTGTACTTTATTTTTTCACACTAATTAGCATTGATCACTTTAATTATCCTATCTATCTAATAATTCAACCACGTATCTATTTAACTTATATGTCTAGTTTGTGCTTTAATCTTTTACATGCAATCATTTACTAGACAAAAATCTGTAGGTCCCACAGACAAATCAAGTATCTAAAACTAAAACTGATAATTTTTCTTTTGAATTACTTTTCTGTCTGCTTACACATTTGTTTAAATGATACACATTTAATGGTAGCTCACAATTCAACAAATCAACAATTTATTGGGTTACCCCCCCCCAATTCTTTCTTAAATGAATGCACTACTCAATCTCCATTTCAAATGCCTTTCTTTCACTAGGCATCATATTTTGAGTGGATCATTAAAAGATATTTACCTGACAGCTGAGACTAGTTTTGCTCCACTTTATTGTGTGCACATGGAGATGTGATGAAAATGTCCTTCCCCTTATCAGGAAGGCGCTAATACCATCATGAGGGGCTCACCTTCATGACATAATATAACCTTTCAAATATTACCTTAGAGGTTAGGTCTTCTATGTATGAGTTTTGGAGCAACATGCTCAGTCTATAACAAAAAGTCTTGGTATGGAGTCTCCTGAATTCAGAATCAGGAGGTCTGACTGCCTGACAAATCTCATTTTATATGATTCCTTCAGGTGCAAGGTACAGTCATATGAAACTTTATTGATGTATCAAAAAATGACATTTTGGTTAACAACAGAACCCAATATTACCATATCACTTTTCCTCTTATACCTTCACTTCCTTTGGGGGAATGGTCTTCCTTCATACTTCAGCCATTTTCCTGACAATCTCAAAATCATGCTTCAAATCTCAGCTTGTATTAGGCTTCCTTTGAGGACTCTCCAGGGTCATCCAAAACTGGATTAGATGCCTCTTTTGTATTAATACATAATCACATTGTGACAATTATTCACTCTTTTTTAATGAAATGTTTATTAAACAATCTTTATGTGTCAGTCTTTATTCAAGACATTAAGTATACAGATGCAAATAAGATTCATGTGGTTCCAGTCCTCCAGTGGTTAGTGGGAAGATAAATGCTATATATTCTAGTATTATTAGTAAATGTGAGCAGAAAGAAGTGATGATTTTTATTTATATATAATAGAGTTGGAGAAGAAGGGAAACTATGGGATTATTTAGTTTAGGGGAAAGGAAGGGAACTCATTTTATCTTTGGGTGTAAGGAAATTATGTTTAAGCTGAGAAATGAGGAAGCTGACATTATTTGATTAGGGATTGGATATGAGGAATGAGTAACAATGAGGAGTCAAGGATTATTCCCCATGTACCAGGCTGGCTATGTGTGGCAATGAAGATGCTACGATGATTGTGGGAAAATAAATGTGACTGCCTGTGAGACATCTCAAGTACAGATGTAGACCACATATTGGGATAAGTGGGCTTGAAGGTCAGACTAGGTCAGTTTGGCTAAGAAGTGAGCTTTACCAAAGTTCTCCATATATCCTTTGGTGGGTTATTTCCACATATATCCACCTATACCAATGGATATATGTGAAATTAGTTAGGGATATAAGCGGAGATATGAGCATGGAGATTGGTGATAAAAAAGGTAAATTTAAGCATTCAAATAAAAGGGTAGCAAAGGTAGAGTTAACAAAGAGACCTGGATAAGAGGCTGGATAAAACAGCTTAAAGAGGTAGGGGAAATTAGAAAGGTGTGGTATCCTAACACTGACTGAGAAGTGTGTATGTGTGTTTTCAGAGGAAATGAGAAGGTCAAATGCCATTGCCAGGTCAAGCAAAATAAAGGCTGACAAGCCTGTTGGACTAGAGATATGGATGGAGATCATTGGACATCTCACTAAGAGTAGTTTCTGTGGAACAGAAAACTGCTTTGATGAGTGAGTTAGTGAGAAAAGGGGAAGTGAAAAAAATGGAGATGTCAATTCTAGATAACTACTTTGAGAAATGAGACTTAAAAAAGATGAAAAGATAGGTTTGAAGCTAGATGAGTGTGTGGGACTGTGAGAGAATGTTTTCTCTTCTTTTACTTTTCACAACATGAGACCCTGAAGTGGAAGAACCAGTAGAAAATGGCAGCAGAACTGCAGGAAAGGACAGACATAGTTAAATAGGGGAAAACCATAGAAGGTGCAACTGGATGGGCTTAATTACATAGGTGCAGCCTTAGTGATAAAGAAGGCAACTCCTTCATTTCAATAAGAATGATGAATAAAATGGTTAAAGGAGGAAGAGGCAAAGGCAGATTTATACGTTTGGTGACGGGGAGCCATGGAGTTTGTCTTTCTCAGAAAACCTGACACCTTCAGTGAAGACATCAGCTGAGAGAGAAGGGCATAGTAGAAAGGCTCAAAATTTGAGAAGGTAAACCATCTAGTCATTTTTGTGCAATGCTGTATTAGGAAGCATAGCATACTAAAATGTTCAAAGTGTCTTTAATTTACTGGAGTTAATTAAACCTGGTTCTAATTCTTCACAAATGAGATTATTTAATAAAGCATATTAACTGAAAGAATACAATTTTTTCACTTGTATTTGCTACTCCTTGTCTGACTTCTAGCAAGAACTTTATAAAAACCAATTTGATTTTGGTGTACTTATCATTGCTCTTGCACCTGGTTCCACGGTAGTTTGTTCTCTGTGATACAGCAATTAGGTCAAAGCACCAACACTCTGTCATCTATGAGTATTCTAAGGGGGAGAAAGGGTGCAATGGCCAGCAACCTCTTAGCATTGAAAATCCCATTTTCATGAAAAATCATTGGCTATAAGAAAAGGATTGAAAAATGAGAGACAAAACTAAAATAAGGCAGTCTTGGATCTAGAAGAGACCTTGGGACATCATGTGATATGATATACCTTACAACTTCTTTGGGGTGTGTGTGATATCTTATTTGATCATTGTGCCTGGGACATAACTAATGTTTATTGAATACTGGTAGGTGCCACAGACTATTTAGCTGTTTACATAGATTAACTCATTTAATCTTTACCAAATCTCCTATAAGGCAGCCCCTATCACTCTCTTGTTGTAGAGATAGGAAACTGATGCACAAAGAGATTAAGAATCATGTCACAGTTCTCATGGTCAGAATTAGAGCTAGATTTAAACCCCAAGCCCCTCAAGTATAAAACTTGTCCTATTGTAATCACTCTGTGCTTGCTGAATTGAGTAATGCATACGCTCTTGCCTTTTGGTCACCTGACATAATCTATTAATCCAATTTTATAGCTGAGGTCCAAAGTCCTGTTCAAGGTTGACCAAGGTCAGATCAGAAGTGACAGAGCTGCTATTTAGCTTCAGTTATTTTGACTTCTTGAGTCACACTTTTTCTACTTCATCATTGCCTCTATGTCTAATTTCATGTTTGGTGATTCCCTTTTGCCCTGAGTTTTGTTTGCGCCTCTAGCCTGTGTACTGCCTGCTCAGTAATGATCTAATACTAACTGTGTGGGCTTCAGAGTTTATTTGATTTGGAGCAACCTAAACGGCCTGTTGGCAAGGACTAAATATAAGATTGTGAACACAGGGACAAGGATGCATATTTTTGGCCAGAGGGGATCATACAGGCTATGGTAAAACATTGCAAATTATTGGCAACAGTTGTTATAACTAAAATGAATTCTCCAATTCTAAATGTTTGTGGTATATAATGTAAATTCATATAAAGGGAGGGAATGAAGAATGAAAGCAATGAAGTTTAATATTTCTAATGCATTATACCAGTTTGGAAAAGTGGGATTTTAGTTTGAAAAATTAATTTGGAAAGACATGCCTTGACAATCATACAGAGGGTCACTATTTTGCAAAAGGCATGCACCTTGCAAGGTTCCCAATAGACTACTTCTCTTGGAACTTCCCTTGTTTCCTTGCAACATCCTGTGTTATGACTGGGCAATGCAGTTTGCTACACTGATTTGACTGAGGGAGAAACCACAGCATGGTGTGGTTTAAATGACTCATTCAGTCTTGTAAAAGTGGTCTGTGTGAGAGCCAGGGGTTAGGATTTGGATCTTCCATCTTGAATGCCATGCTTTGTGTTAAACCACATGGTGTTCCAATATATCATTTGGCCCATTTAAACCACACGGATAATTCATTTTTCAACACCTTGGTTATATGTCATCTTAGCTGTCACTTCCATTAGCTGCTTACACACCTGCATGGAGCTCATGCCAGGCTCCTTTGCTGCCTGTTCTGACATCAGATTCAGAGCTCATTAAGCAGTAGAAAAAACAATGAAAATAACAACAAGTGCTACACCGCCCTTCTTTGTTCTTCCCTACTGTATATTACTTCTGGTTTCCGTTCATATGGAATTGAGTATCACTTCAATTATATGATGTCTGTCTAGGGGAACTCTCACATTCCATTTGTTGATTGCAACTTTCAGTCTTTTTTCATAGGCAAATAATGACTTTGCGCTAATGTTTAATGGAGCATTGGAGAGATTTGGAAATATTTTGCAGCCATCTTGGTGAAGTAGTTCAAAGGAAGTGTGGGTGAGACCCAAAGTACAACCCCCAGCCCGGGACATATTGCCTATTTTCAACTTAGGATCACTCCCAAAACATCCACAAGGCATATGAGAAATAAGGAACTACATTCCCCCAACCCCCTTTCTCTGTAAGGTTCCAGTTTAGTGTCTGCCAATGAGAGGCATTCATGTGAGATTTGAAAGACAGAGAGAAGGAAACAATGAGTAGAGATTGACGTTAGATTCATACATTTGTGCATTCAATAAATATTTATTAAGATCCTACACATGGCAGGCATTGCGCTATAGCCTCAGGATATAGCCCCTATTCTCACAGAGATTCTATTCTATGAGTGGGCAGGGAGACTGAAACACCCCCCCCCCCCACCTGCCATCTCCAAACCAATGAACATGTAAAATATAGATATATATTTATGACCATGATGAGTGTTATCAAAACAAAAATATGATAGATATTTTTTAAAAGATTTATTTATTTATGCATACAAGCTGGGGTACAGGCCAGATGCATGGGGCGGCGAGAGGGTTCACCAGAGCCGGAGCGGGGCGCAGCACAGGCAGATCGATGGAAATACACTGCTGAGGGGAGCAGCGGGTGAGGCAGGAAAGGTCTGCCACGCCATGTGGGAATCTCCCCAGCTGGGCATCGAACCTATGTCGCCACTGCCAACAGCTCCACAAAGCAGCGCTTAACCGTTGCACCACCAGGGAAGCCCATGATATAATATTTTTAAAGGGTAATAGGAATAGAATTTTTGTTCAGGGATATGGTAAAGTTCTGAATGGTGTTCTAAAGTTGATTTCTTGAGGGAAATTGTAACTTTCTAAACCTTTCTGCACTTTGATTGTTCAGTTTTCACTTTAGTTGGTTATTGTGCACATGTGTTTTCAGCGATTTCTTGAAATAGCTTGTGTTAACACACAGCTTTTGTGATCATCTTAACTTGTGGGGTTTGAGATGCAGTTTGGCTCCTGAATGTCTGTCATAGTCTCCATTTCCATGAAACCTGCTGGATCAGGAAAGACTTGGAATTTCAAGGGAGCCATTATAATTTATGAAAGAGAACTATGATTGTGTTCCAAGGATTGCTTTCATGGCATTTATAGGAATTTATTAGTATCCCGTCCCTAGGTTGGTTTGGTTCTGTACTTTATAGGATCCACAGGAATGTAGTATAATAAGCCTATGTCTGAATATATTTGGAGAGCACTCTGGATTGACTCAGATAAAGGAGATTTAACCCAAGGTCTGGCTGTCCTCTCCTTAGGAAGTGATGAACAAGCGTGACGCCTTACTTCTACAGAGAGAATTGAGTATCTCTCCTTTGGAGGTTGACTTTGATTTACTATGAAGTGCATAGAGTGTGTCCTAAGGGCATCAAGCTGTAATTGTTCTCCTTCAAAGTGGACTGTTGTGCCCTCATTTTTCAAATAAAGGGAAACTGCATAACACCCTGTGTTTATTTGACTTATGATTTATTTCTTTTGAAAGGATTATGTCCTTTGTTAAAACATTCTTTTCACTGGGGATGGAGATTTAAGGAATAAAGAGGCTTTAATTTTAGGAGGCTATTTTTTTCTGTTAATTTTCCTTACCTCTGGGATCCTTTTACTAAAAAAATTCCGTATGTTTCATACAGCATTTTTCTACTTTGAGATTTATGGTAAAACATATATTTCTTCATTCTCCTCTCACCTTCACTCCCAGCCACCATACCTTCACTATCTTTCAAATCACATCAGGTTCAGTTGCTTAAGGGTGCTGAGAAATTATTCCTTTTATTTCTAGTTCAGCTAGAAAGTTATAAATTTGCATATGAGGAAACTGAAGTTTAATGAGATTGGGTCTCTGTACTTGATTACTTTGGTAACCTGAGGTCAGCCCTTTCTTTCAACTATGGGTTTTATCAGAATAACATTTGTTAAACATTGTGGTCTCAGGATTTTGGCACGGTTGCTAATTCTGTGTACCTGCTGTAAGAACCAATTATTAAATATGCAGGTATTCTACAACCTTGACCTTAAACTGCTGGAAGCTTGAAATCGACTATGGTGAGAGTATTTGCATCATAGAAATTGGCAAATGCTGTTAATTAGGTTTTTAAAATTTTGTTATTGAGGGAATGTTGGCTATGTTGTTTTATGTGTTTTGGGGAGTCTGGCTCCCCTCCCTTTCAGTTGTTATTACCATAGTGCACCCACCATCAAAGCCTCTGCTCTTCACACCAGAGTCCTTGTGCTCGCTCCCCACTTTGTTCCTACTCTTCCCCCTCTGATTCTTTTGTTCTACAGTCAGTTTTCAAGGGTTAGTTTTTTAAGTTTGGCTTATCTGGACCTTTATTTTATTTTTCTATATTCCATATATAAGTGAAACCATCCAGTATTTTCTTTCCCCTTCTGACTTACTTTGCACAGCAAATCCCTTCCACCTGACCCATGTTGCTACAAATGGCTGAGTTTGTCTTTTTGATTGCTGAGTAGTATTTGATTGTGTATCTATTGCACATGATCTAGATACACTCATCCATTTTGAGACATTTAGATTGTTTCCATATCTTGCCTATTATAAGTAGTGCTGCAATGAGCATGGAAGTTCAGGTTTCCCTTTGAATTAGTGTTCTTCTAGTCTTTGGGTAGATACCTAAGAGTGGAATTGCTGGTCATGTGGTGTATTCATTTTTCATCTTTTGAAGAACTTCAGACTGTTTTTCATGGAGGCGAGAGCAGATCACAGTCCCACCAATAGCGTACAAGGGGTTCCTTTTTTCCACATCCCCCCAGCACTTGTTTTGATATGGGCTAATCCCACAGAAGTGAAGTGGCATCTCATTATGGTTTTAATTTGCATTTCCATTAGTCTCAGGGCTTTTGTTTAGTGAACTGTTTTATCAACATATTGTTTCTTTTTTAAAGATTTATTTATTTATGCATACAAGAACTGGGGTGTAGGCCAGAGATACAGAGTGGTGAGAGGATTCACCAGAGACAGAGTGGGGAGCAGAACAGGCAGAAGCACTGAAATACATTGCTGGGGGAGCAGCAGGGAGACAGGAGAGGTCTGCTGTGCCATGTGGGAAGCTCCCTGGCCAGAGATCGAACTCGTGCTGCCGTGGCTGCGGACAGCCTTTTAGTGCATTAAGAGACCCAACCTGTTGTGCCACCAGGGAGGTCCTATTTTAATAACATGTTGTTGACTTACTAGAGAAAGAACTACAATTGAGAAATTAAAACATCTATTAATTTAAAGATGCAAAATATATGTTAAGGTCTTTAAAATATTTTCATAAAAATAATTACATTTTCAGCAAATATTAATGAGAGTGGTTTTTCCAAATATCTTCAATGTCTGATTTCATGAAAGATAACGAGGGTATTATGTGGGCATCTACATTCAAAGCGCTGTGATGTCACATGCCGTAAAGCTTTTGAAAACTCTATAGTTCCCTTTTGAGATAATGAGCTTCAGAAAGGAAAATTATATCTTAGTGCTATTTTAAATAGAGTTTTTGTCTCATTAAGCCACTGAAGAGGTCTCAGGGCACCTCAGGATCTTTGGACCATACCATGAAAAATGGTATGTCATTTTTTGCTCTAGAGTTCTTTCTACTTTGGAAAAAAAAGCAATACTAAATTCTCTCTCTCTCTCTCTCTCTCTCTCTCTCTCTCTCTCTCTCTCTCTCTCTGTGTGTGTGTGTGTGTGTGTGTGTGTGTGTCTTGGTGGTCTGTCTTGGACTGCGGTGAAGCCCGTTGGCATTTGGTCAGTTTGTTTTGAATAGTGGAGCCCCCATTAAGAATGAATGTGGCATCTCTGCTTCTGCTCACTTTTGTGCCTCAACACCAACTGCCTTCACCTTCTTTCCTTGTTATTCTCCAATTTACCAAGCTTTCCTCTAAGGTAAAGTGAGCTGGAGCTGAGCAGCCCTGAGACATCAAGAGTGTATACTCACTGCAGCTGAGTTTCAAGCTGATGGGAAGTGAGATGCTAGTTAGAGCAACTTCTTTTTTTTTATTGTTATTTATGTCTTTTACATTTTGTATTCCCCTTGGGCAACCCACCACCAATCCACCCGTGATCCATCTCCATGGTCCCCTGTATTCTCCTCTCTTCCATTTTGTGCCCTTATCCTCCCCTCCCCCCTCCCCCACCGCTGAGTGTCTCTCTCCCACCCGGCCTCCCTATAGTCCTGTTATAAGTGAAACCATTCGATATTTTTCTTTTTCTTTCTGGCTTATTTCACTGAGTATGATCCCCTCTAATTCCAT